>KL660255.1:32097-56418 GCA_000732775.1 Stachybotrys chlorohalonatus IBT 40285 | reverse complement strand
GCGTGTGTGTTTGATATGCACTGGCTTGGGCTTAAATACAGGCCGCAGTGGCATTGTGTAAGCCCATGCGAAGGCGCATGGATGAAGGATGGAATGGCCGGCCACAAATATGCCAGTTATTACCCGAGCAGGCTCGGATTCTATCCCTGGCTTCAGCCAACTGCTCAGCGTCTCGCATCGCCTCCTCATCTTTCATTTCCACTGCCAGCATCCTCCTCCGGCCACGACCCTGGTAAGTCTTCGCGCATTTCCCCATTATTCACATCCAGCTCTGGCATTTCATCTGACGAGCTGTCAGCCCTGTCAGCCCCGTCATTCCTTTGGTCCGCCGCCCGGCCGACTCCCAACAACTGCATCAGCGTCGCCAGAAGTCCTGGCTCGTTGGCCCGGGCAGCATGTGCCTCGAGGTCTCGCCGAAGCTCTTCGTCATCCTCCAACTCTGCTGCGGCCTCGTCCTCGTCCGCATCTCCCACTGGCCCAAGCCTGACCGCACGGCGGCCAAGCAGGTTCTGCATCTGCTCCAGCATCTCCTGCGTTTGCCCGTTGCGCCGGTGATCCTGCTGCAGCCACGGCAGGTGGGTGCTCTCATTTGTGAAAATGTTCTCCTCCTCCGGGGGTGGTAGCGGATCGAAATCGTAATTCGGCTGGCTCTCCAGCAAGTGTCTCGGTGCCACACCCAGTAGCGATGTCTCTCCCTCGAGGTACACCAACCTGGTGGCCCCCCGGTCGGCCGGGGCGTCATCCCTCGGCAACTCCGTAACATCGATTCGGTCCAGAGCCTTGGCGACTGATTTTAGCAAGTCTGTTGCCTGCGTATTGTTCCAGAGATCTTTTGTCTTGAGTGTGTATAGCTTCACCCAAAACGATCGGGCGTCCGAATCCGCGTGGATGCCCCAAATAGACGGCGGCGCATCCAGGTTCAGCTCCTGGAACAATGCGCAGTACAACCACGGGAGCCGTTGCATGCCTCGGGTGAGGTCCTGTCGAGCTTCGTCCAGTTTGCCCATCTGCAATTTCGCCAAAACTAGGGTCTGCTGCAGGTACGCAAGGTCTCTGTTCTCATTGGTTCTCTCCATCTCGTTCAGGAAGTCAACGAGCCAGCGCGATTCATGCGCCCTGACTGCCAAAAAGTGTATTAGATGGCGCATCGCGTAAGGATCCTCGGGATCCAATGTGTAGATCAGCTTCGCCCATTCCAGAGCTGTCCGGTAGGTGCCCTTGCGTATCAGGCTCCTGATGTAGTGGAATCCTGCCAGCCAGAATTCGCGGTTCTCCGGCCGGCGGAAGTCCAATCGAGCACGGCCAGCTTCGATGTTCTGTCGGAATGATAACGTAGCCAGCCGTCCGAACGTGAAGAGAGCCCGCTCGCATAGCTCCGAGGCCAGGGCCATGTTCTGGTCCTGTTTAGCCACAGCGCTCACCTGCAGCTGCGTGGATACATGGTATGCTACGCGAACATGTTAATCATTTCTGCGGCTGCATGTGTAGATGATAGGGTCTGCACTCACGACACTCTTTCAGCATATGGACAAGGCGCATAGGATCACCCATCTGCACCATGGCGAAGAAAGTCGTCTGCATGGCATCGTAGTCCTTCTCATGACAAAACGCATATTCGGTCCAGCTTCCGTCGGGCGCCTGCCGAACCTCCTTCAGAGAGAGGCCCCCAGACGTTTGTCGCGGCCAGTGGTCCCTGCCTTGGATGAAGATGTTGCGGCGGAGGGTCACTTCTGGCAGCTTCTTGGCCCCCGGCGGCTCGCGAAGATAGGTCTCGAGATCGACCTGGCGGTTCACCGCGCCCCGCCTTCGCCGAGTGTTCTCCTGCGCTTCCTCCGCGTCTGCCGCCTCCATGGCCTCCCGACCAAAGAGGTTCCTCATCTCGTTGAGCGCCTTGAGGTGGTAGGTGTTGATCTTGAGGAGCTCGCTTGTCCGGTGGGACGGCGTGACTGTGCCGGCTGCTGCGGCGTTTTGCAACGTGTTGATCTGTAATTCTTTGATCGCCTTGTCAATCTCATCTTCATCGGTGGCTTCAGGCTCTGCAGAGGCGGCGACAGCCGTCGTCGTCGCAGCTGCCTTCTTCTTCTTCTTCTTTTTCTTCTTCTTGGACTTTTTTTCAGGTTCTGCCGTCTGCGGCTGCGTCAAGTCTGTGCTGTCTTTCCGTACTTTCTCACCAGCATCCGCCTCGTCCTCCTCCTCGTCTTCGTCCTCGCCGCCCAGTGCAGCAAACAGGCTCACCCTGGGCCTCGGCGCAGGCCGAGCAAGCTCGTCCGACTCATCGCTTGCTTCTATATCTTCCTTTGCGCCTTCGGAAGCTTGAGCCAGCTCCCTCTGCTTCTGCAGCTTCCGCAGCTGTCTGGTCGACATGGTGGCGCCTTTGGTGCTACACTCGTGCTACTCTCCACGGGGGTTTGCTGAGACGAGAAGGCTCTTCGGTATCGCGATGAACCAAGCCAAACCCACTTAGACAATATGACTCCAAGGCAGTGTTGCCAGCAACGTGTACATTTAGAACATGTCCTTCACGGGTCTGTATGGTTGAAGGCTTCTTTCGGCGGGGTGTGTCATACCGGCGCGGATGACGTTGGTGGGGCTCACAGGTTTTGACAGTTGCCCCTCCATGACAGCTAGAACAGACACCCCTACCCTGGAGAGCAGTGGTTCTTGAGTTGTTTGACATTCCCAACATACAATTTCAATGTTAAACAAGCATTGCCGGATGACTTTTACCGTGCTTATGTTTCTTTGCAACGCCCTTTCCTTGGGTTTCTTGCTTATTGACCTACCTATATGCTGTGTAATGGTCATTCTGCGAATGCGTTGGTGGTTCATCGACATCAGTTCTTGATTACATTCTGTCACAATCCCGGTGTCAAACCGGGACAACAGCGACATCTGTTGACCAACTCAACAGTACATTCCGCACCCAGACTCCGTGTTCAGTGTCTACCAAAGTTATGGGCTTGAATTCAAGTCACAACATCACCATACTAGAACGGTGGATGTATAGCGTATGAGTTGCTCATAAACCCCAGGTTTAGAAATAGGAACAGGAAGAAATGCGAAGTAATGGCAACCAGAGGTCCTGTATTTGTGATGTTACAACAAGTTCTTCGTAGCATATGTTGATGAGTGGCATATTAGAGACTTAATTACTATCTCATGCCACCCAGACACGGGTCGCCACACCAAGCGTTCATATGCACGCTTCACCCTTATCATGCAATGCAACCTGCCGGGGTTTCATTTGAGCACAACCCCTCCAGCCTGGATGAATGCTGCGAGCTAGCCTCACGCACTTTTACTCCTTGGCCTGACCCCCAACTCCTGAAGTCCATACCTTCGTTTCGTACGCCCGTCGGAGAAATCCAAAGACATGCTGGGCACAGCTATGCCGCTCTTGAGGATGACTGATCCCAAGCTTGAGAATTTTGGTACATCATGCAGCATCAATGATAAAGGCCTCGTGGCAAACGGACCAACCTTCATCCGTAACCCTGAAAAGAAGAAAAAGAGGCTGCCGTGTCGGCATGTTGACAAAGCTTCTACGCTTGGTACCCGTGAAACTCCAAGGAAAGCTTTTCATTCATGAGGAGAGACCAACGTGGCCCTCCACCTCATCAGCATTGGCATCCGTGGTGACTCAGTCGGTCGTGGTTTGATAGGTTTGTCGGTTGCCGCCACGGCCTCCGCGACCATAACCACGACCACCACGCGTGCCGCGACCACGGCCACGGCCACGATAGTTTCGGTGGCCGCCGTCGACGCTACCCTGTCCAAATGTTTCCATGTTCTTGCGCTGCTCTTCACCACGCCACTCGCGACCACCTGGCTTCTGACCCCCGTTCTCTAGCCTCTCTTTAGATTCACTTGAAATGTTATCGAAGAATGACCTCGACTTATTGTACGCGACTGGGACAGCACCGGTGTCCGTGGGCTCCGCAACCTCGGGAATCGGGCCACTAGTGGGCGTCTCTGTTAGTGGGGATCCGGCGATGGCTTCCTTGACCACGGATTCTTTGTTAAACTTGGCATTGGCTTGGGCAAAGTCGAAGTCGGCATCTGGAACATCCACCTTGGTCGCAGGAGGACGACCACCACGGCCACGTCCCCTACCTCCAGGGGGGCCAGAAGAACCGCCACGACCAGCATTCACCCTCATCTCATTCACCTTCTTTGTCAGGTTATCCATGGCGTTGCCACCGCTGCTGCCTAGCTGGGCCATAGCCACCGCAACAGCAGCTCTTGCCGCGTTGGTAGCATCCTCAACGCTGGTCGGTTGAGTGGTCACGGTAGCCTTGATATTCGCCTGAGAAGTTTTTTCGTCGGCAAAGGAAGGCTGGAATGGCCTGGAAGCTGACCCAGACAAAGGTACCACTGGCGTGATGCGATTGGCCTTGGGTGCAGTCGGCGCATTTTTGAGAACGTTGGAGGATTGAGAAAGAGGTGCTTGCGCTGATGGTGATATAGCGGCAGCGGCAACCTGTTCGACTGAAGGCTTGGAGTCTACGGGGGGAGTAGGGGCACTTGTGGGCTGCTGACGAGCAGCTTGAGCGAGGGACTTGGGTTCTGTGGGTGGTGCGGTTTGTGAAGCAGGTGTTGCAGGCTTGGACCTGTCAGACCCGGGACCAATGGGCGCCGGTTTAGCCTCCTGACCAGCAGCTGGAGGAGGTCCACGCTGAACGTTACCTTCGGGCCCCTGCGGACCGCCGGGACCGCCAGGACCCGGAGGGAAGGGCTGATTGCCCCAAGGGCCTGGACCTCCTGGACCTCCAGGGGGAAAAGCCTGACCCGGAAAGCCCTGACCTGGTGGAAACCACCCTGGCGGCGGCGGATAGGGCATGTTGCCAAAGGCAGGGCCTGGAACAGGTCCGGGACCGCCTCCACGTCCCCACTGACCTGGAGGAGGGCCCCCGTAGAAGTTGTTCTGAGGGTACGGGTTTTGAGGATAGCCGCTGGGCCCCGTCGGAGCCTGAGCTGGTGGCTGTGCAGCACCTCTGGGACGAGCCTTAAATTTGATCAGCCATGTGCCAAAAAAAGAAGATCAAGGGAAACAAGGTGGGGGGTTTTGCTTCATATCAGAAGGAAGGCAACGGAAATCTCGACATGGGTTTGCGCATTCCGACAAATGACAATTGTTTACATCCGCAATATTTCATCATACGAAGACTCTGGGTATAGATGAGAGAGAGCTCACTTACGCCAATAACTGCTGGGTCATCGGGCATGGCAGGAGGAGGCTTGTTCTCCTTGATCCCAGGATGGTCCTCGATTCGCAAGTCCTTCACATCACTGCCGCGGAAGACAATATACTCGTAGACCTGATCTGAAGGAGCGAGCTCTTCCTCGGGCCTGCCCCGGCGACCTTCTGTGCCGTATGAACGAACATTCTCAAGCGACACAGTGGAGTCGTCCGAGTTGATTTCGTGAAGGGTGCCGACGTAGCTTGGGTTTGAAGTCAGGGCAAGCTCCGCCGTAGAGTGACTCTGTCAGCAAAGCACACGTACCGGATGTCGCTCTTGGAGATGAGCGAAATGCGAGACCTGCTGGCTGTCAGCATCACGTCGCGACGCGTTATTGAGGGGGAGGGGGGCGGAAAAGCTAACCCAAGAAATTCAGACATGATGGCAGGCGCAGGAGCTACGTTGAGCACGTAGCGAGCTGTGTGTGGTTGGCTTCCTAGCAGTACTGATAAAGCTACAATTGGAAGCACTGGAGACACGAAAGGAATTGAGCTGTGCCGGAGGAGCCTTGAAGTGCGGCGGAGGTGGTGCTCCCGGCTGCAGGTGTTGATGTGCAGGAAGGATTTGTGAGATTTAGTGGTGACAGCCTCGAGAGAAGACAATGCTGTCAAGAATTGGTGCACGGCGGATAAACATCGGGCCTTTCGGGGCGGTGGAGCCATGGCTTCGGTTGCCCTGAAGCGTCCGCTAATCATTTCTCAAGGTCTCGCCTGTTTGGTCTGTTCACCCACTTGTGTACCTCGAGCAGCAGTTCTTGAGCCTGGAATCCATCACTGGTCAATAGTTTTCTGTCGGTAGCCAAGCTAAGAGCTACGATAGATTTACACAATGAACAATCGCTCGGGTGGTGAACTGCATCTTCAGAGCATTCTCTTCAATATAGCCCACCTTCTGCTCATCGTGACTTGATCATTGTGTTGTGCTGACTGTTGGAAGTTCATCTTGCTGTACTGAAAAGGTCAAACGACTAGCTCACGTCGTGCTCTTCATCAGGCTTCAACAAGTGAATCTGTGACATAGAGATTCAAATCCTGAGCCTGGTATCACGTGTCATGCACCGTAGAGCTGTGCGCAAAACGCGGAAACCCGTAGACATTTACTGCGACTACGTTCCACTCCTTCTGTATGTGCAATATCTGTAATATCTTGACATAGCCTCGCACCTTCAAGCGACACGCAGATTGATATCTGCCATTTAGACATCAAGACCCAAGCCTTGTATGAGCAAGAAACATGAAAACAAACCCGAAACTCCTGGCCTGCGTTGTGCCTCATCGGAACTTGCTGAAGATGACCGCCACAATAAGAATAACCAAAACAGTAATGATAGCAATAGTAATCACCCGATTTGTAGCCATCCTAGGGTAAACGTGTCAGTGCCAGGCGCTCCAACGCAAAAGTACTTTAGTAGAGGTTCATTACCTACGAGCCATCCCCCTCAACGTCTTGACGCTTCGGTCGACATAGCCCTCACTCTGCACAAGGCGGTCGTGCGTATGCTGGATCGTCTCGCGCTGTCTGTGGAGGTCGGCCAAGGTACTGGCGCCGATGGCTTCCGTCTCGTTCGCTAGCGCCTGGCTCGACTTGAGGCGCTGGGTGCTGCGGTCCAGGCGGTCCGTGCCGGAGAGCAGCTGTTGACGCTGCTCCATGTGTATGTCCGAGGATCCGGCAGGCTCGTCTGTGTACCTCGAGCCGAACAGGGCTGAGCGGTCGGAAGACAGGGTGGTGAGTTTTCTGCGGGCCGAGTCGGTGTCGGACTCCCAGTTGCGGAAGCGCTGATTCGCCTTGCCTCGAGTCGACGTAGGGATATTCTGCTTCTCGAGACGCATTTGATCGAGCTACAGCAATTCGCCTAGATTAGCATGATGGAGTGTCATGAATGGATACTGATGGCTTACCAGTTCGTCGGCCTCCTCCAGCGCACGCTCGGCTTGGTGTATGGCGGCCTTGCGTGGCTCACCTGCCAACTCTGGAATCTGCTCCAGCTTCTGCGACAGGTCGGCGTGCACTAGCTTGAGTTCTGCTTCGTAGGAGCTGAAGAGCTCAGAGCCGACGTCGGTATCGAGGGGGTTCGCCATCGTGGATAGGGTTGGGATGGAACGCTCAGAGGGAGACGTGAATTGCAAGCGAGGGGCAGTCGAGGAGACGCGCGCTATGAACTGATAAGAAAACCAGGGTATATGGGAGTTACGAGGTCGTCGCAATGGGGTGAAAGGGAGGGTCGTTGGCTGGTCGGTTGGTTTGATGCTACTATCCGTGCCTAGACGGTTCCTGTCGTCGGCGTACGTATCTCATTATGTCATGCGCCTCTCCAGCCAGCAAGTGGGGCTCAATACAATTTAGGCGGCCGGGAAGAGGCTGGCTCACTGACGGCACGTGATGGAATTGAGGTCCGTGCGGCACTTGGCCCACTGGATATCATCGTCCACGGCTGCTGCAGGGTTTTCCTTTCTTTTTCTCTTCTCTTCAAAGTTGATTACCCCCGGATCTGAAGAAAATAGGCTCGGCGATGGACAATTCATTGTCAATGGTCGCTGAGTTGTATTAACCGGGCAGACTGATGCAGTTAATTCTGTGCGGCGCTTCTAAGAATTGGTGAATTCGCTTCCACGTTGACCGATCCCGTTGAGTGTCCGACATGCATTGAAGATGCCATGCTTTATAGTTGAGGAGGAGACATAGGACGGTGACCTGACTTAACCTTTGTGAATCCACATCCCCATGGCTCAGACTTGTCGTAAAGCCGTGTTGGGGCCAGTCTCAGCGCAGCACATCCTTTTGGTGGTCTTGCAGCAGCTCCCGTCTTTTCACGTTTCGTCGTCCGTAGCACGGCAAAGTCGTGGGAGTGCTTGGGCTTCTGCGCTAGCCACTGTGGCTTAGATGAAGCCTACCAGGGATCAGCATCGGTCCATGCCCAAATCCCCCGAAACAAGCGGCAGCCGAGTGGAACCATTCTTGGGCTTTATTAGCATCGAATGCTTTAAACATTAGCGGCAGAACATCCTGCTGAAAGCATGCCGTAGTTTCGCGGCTATGATGACGCTGTGATGTGATGGACTGCAGAGTCGACCCAGCCGCTTTTGGCCAAGATTCCTCTGGTCGTCCCTTCAGAACGATGGCCGAGCATCACATGTGAGTTGAGCTACTTCTGCATGTTTCACCCAGACCATCGAATCAGAGGCACGCACGCCGGTGATGCCGCCAGTGGCGTAAATGGGGGTTATGCACCTCCTCTTGTCTGCTATCCCAGCCCACGCACCATCCTCCAATTCGTCATTGTTAGGTCGCATCCGGGACTGGCTTTGTCAGTTTGCGCTTGTAAAAAGAGGCGCGGCCGCTGCTCTCTTGGGGCTGCGTTGTTCCCCTTCGGGCGTCGCACACGCCGTCTTCCAATGCTTGTGATATCCAAGCATAAGCGCCTAGGCGTAGACGCTTGACAATGTCTATGTACGCCTCCATTAACGGTTCCTCTAGGAAGAAGGTTGCCATCGTTGGCAGCGGCAGCGCTGGCATCGCTGCACTATGGGCGCTGAACCGGACGTATCACGATGTCTATCTTTATGAAGCTGCGGACCGCCTGGGCGGCCAAACCAACACTGTGCAGTGGAAAACCGGCAAATACACCGCCACCGTCGATGCTGGATTCATATGGATGAACGCCGCTACCTCTCGTAAGCCCTCCAATACTCATATGTTGACGCAGGACAGCCCTGCTCATCCTTCGTGACAGCCAATTTCACTAAATTTCTCAATCGACTGGGCGTGCCTTTGGAGACCGCCGAGATATCTCTCGCCGTCTCGCGCGACTATGGCTCGTTCGAATGGGCTGCGGCAAGTTGGAGCACAGTCTTTTGCCAGTGGAAGTCGTTATTCTCGCCGAGGGTGTGGAGGATGCTGTTCGATATCGCGCGTTTCAATCAGTTCGCGCTCGATGTTCTGATCCAAGACGACAGTGTTCACACCCAGAACAATCTGAGTAATGGCACAGGAAGCAAACTGGAAACGATAGGCCAGTACCTGGAACGAGAAGATTACTCGGACGGCTTCCGTGACGATTACCTGCTGCCCATCATGGCGGCGCTGTGGAGCACCAGTCCCAGCAAATCCAACCTTGATTTCCCTGCCGTGACTCTCATCCGCTCTCTGTATGCCTTCGCCTCTTCTCGCTCACGAAAAGTGTTAACCGGAAGCAGCTGGAACTACGACATGCTGTCGACGACTCGCTCCCGACGTCGATGGGTTACCCTGAAAGACGGGGCGCAGTCCTACATCACTGCCGTCATGAAGGGCTTCCCTCCGAATCATCTTTTCCTCAAGACACCTGTGCGACACGTGACGTCCATTGCAGATGGCCGCGTCATGCTGCAACTTGAAAATGGACGATCTGAAGAGTACGACCATGTTATTCTTGCCTGTCATGGCGACGAAGCCCTCTCCATTATTAAACCCTCGGCAACGGCAGAAGAACGCTCGATCTTGTCATGTTTTCAGACATCCCAGACGGAGGCTGTTCTACATTCGGACGCGAGCGTTATGCCGCGCAACCGAAAGGCATGGTCTAGCTGGAATTACTTGGCGACCACGTCGCGGCCAAAGAAGAAGATACATGTCGATCAGGCATGTCTCACATACAACCTGAACACGTTGCAACGAATTCCACGAAACCCCTTCGGCGACGTTCTCCTTACTCTGAATCCTTTATATCGCCCGCGACCTGATCAGACACGGGGCCGCTACTTCTATTCCCGGTCCCTCTTCACCCCGGCAGCAGTCCGCGCTCAGGCCCGTCTCCAAGACATCCAGAACCAACGCGGGATAAGCTTCGCAGGCGCATGGACCAAGAATGGTCTTCATGAGGACGGCTTTAGCAGCGGTCTATACGTTGCCCAGGAATACCTTGGGGCTAAACTGCCGTTTGAATACACAGATCCTACCTACATCAGGGGCAAGACGCCGGTCTTAGGCTTGACAGATCACTTGTTGAGATTGATTATCCTGATAATCCAAGTCTTTGTGATTCAACTTGGGACAAGGCTGGCTACATTCAGATTGAAGAGAGCACCCCCGTTGACCAACGGTGTTGGCAAGAAACATTTGAACGGGAAATACATGTGATCTCCCATACATGTCTCAGGAACTATTGTCTATCGTGTACTGTGCATACATGGTCAACCATGGAACCATGACAGCCTACAAGCAACATGACGAGATATTGAGTGGTTTTAACATATCAATCTCCGTATTGCTAAGCTGTATCGATGGCCACAATGGTGTGGCATCCCAAAATCACTGGCACCTGTTGTATCCTTGACGCATCGCTCTCCTGTATATTGAATTCAGAGGCGAAGTCCCAAGCCTTCCTCACCTTTTCAACGCACAAGGGGACTTTTCAAGCAGAGTTGTGGTTCTCAATACTGTCTACACCAACGGTCGCGTCGGCATCTTCACATGCCTAAATACTAATCACTGGACTGGAGCCGATAGTTCGAGACACTCCGATAATTTTTTGGTTACAAGCTGAGTGCTTATAAAACAAGAAAAGAAGAAGATGTACGATGAGACAGCGGGTTGACCACCTTAATATTTATAACCGTTGGAGGAGCTAGAGGATATTTGCCACACGAGCTTGCGTACGGGGGTGTATTAGGGTTAATTGAGGTATTGAGAATCATCATATGATGATGAAGTTCGATGAACAGGATGGGCGGAATCTCTACATAACCATCCCACTAGTGGAAAGCCAGATGACATTATGCGTGATTCATGGAAACAGTGTATCAAGGTCGTGAAGCTGTTTTGGCCATGATGGCTACTGACATCTGCTGCCCAGCTTGACACGAATGCCCCGGATAGAGGTTACTCTTAGATCTTGTTTCCAAGGGAACACCTGGATTACTAGGCGAGCTCGTTCATGTTGTTCGCTGGTGACCGAGCCCAAACGTGAACAGCATCCACAGCTCTGGCGATGTGGAGTGACACAATCTTTTGCTATTAAAGTAAGAGTATAGTGGTAATAACTGGATCGAATAATGTTTAAGAGCTGGGTTCTCGTCATGTTATCTTTGCTCCACAGTATTAAATCCAGTCAATGCAGATCTCACAAGGTTCCATTGCGTGAGACCAATTCCTTCCTGGCCGCCCGAACCCCTGCCGCATCTTAGACCCGGCCGGTGCCGGATGTCACAGCTCCAGAAAAAAAAAGGCACAGCACGACCACAGCTCCTACCCACCCCCACGCCATTCCCTCGACACCACAACCATCACGACAAACCGACAAGTCTGCGCGCGATTACGCCATGAACAGCAGCACCCAGCTCGCCCGGAGCGCGACACGAGGCGGCCCTTCGAAGTGGGCCTGCTTCTTCTGCCAGCATGCGCGGCCCCAGCTGCTCCGCCGCACCCCGAACGGCCTCGGGAGGCGGAACCTGTCGAGCTCCAGCCCGCGCGGGACGCAGCAGCAGCAGCAGCAGCAGCAGGCGCCGCGGCCTCGATCGCAGCACACGTACTCGAATGCCGGCATGACGCCCGAGAAGCTCCGCGAGCGCATGAAGGAGAAGAACACCACACTGCTGTACGGCTTGGTTCGGCCCAACGTAGATGCGAGTTGGCACGCGGGCTCACACTTGTCAGGTACTACGCCCTGAGTATATCAGTCGGAGCCGTTGCCCTGGCATACAGCGCTGTGCCGCTCTACAAGATGGTGCGTTTCCTCCCTACCAGCCTGTGCTTGGCAACCACTAAACAACTTCGCAGGTCTGCCAAACCATCGGCTGGGGCGGCCAGCCCGTCCGGGCCCATTCCCCCGGCGACACCGACACCGACATCTCGAGCCGCCTCGTCCCCGTCACCGATGCGCCCCGCATCCGCGTGCTCTTCAATGCCGCCGTGTCCGATACCCTGCCGTGGAAGTTTGTCCCGCAGCAGCGCGAGGTCCGCGTCCTGCCCGGCGAGACCGCCCTAGCCTTCTACAAGGCCACCAACAAGGGCGACAAGGACATCATCGGCGTGGCGACGTACAGCGTGGCCCCGGCCCAGTGCGCCCCCTACTTTAGCAAGATCCAGTGCTTCTGCTTCGAGGAGCAGCGGTTAAATGCTGGCGAGACGGTCGACATGCCCGTCTTCTTCTACCTGGACCCGGACCTGTTGAATGACATCAACATGAAGGGTGTCGAGACGGTAACGCTGAATTATACATTTTTCAGTAAGTCGTTTTTCTCAAACATCTCGTCTCGGACGCTGACCGTAAGCAGAGGCAAGATACGACAACAATGGCAGATTCCAACGGCCTATATCTGTCTAAAATTGTGCTCCGATACATACGCTGTATCATACCTCTCTGTCATAGACTGTGTAAAATATCCACACAAAATATTGTAGACTATTCCGATACAAATAATAGAAATGTAAGAGTCAAGAAGTAATAACGGCTCCCGTTACGTCTTTAATCGTACGCATGTAGCATCAGCGGTCAGATGGTACTCGGAACCTAACCCTACGCATCATTTCCTCTCCAGAATGTAGGGCAATGAGCTATGATGTGCAAGCAGAATGTCCAACTTTACTCATTAGCCTGCGAAACACAGATGCACCATCTTTCCTCCTAGCAACCTTCAAGACACGCAACACCAGCGAGCTAACAGCCAACCCCAGTCCTTGGGGGAGAAATATTGTTACCTAATCACAGCTCCCCTGGGTGCCTCTCAACTTGGTGGTAGGGTACCGCAGTCACGTGCATCTCCACAGGCACATTCCACCCACAATCCCAACCACTTAGCAAAACCCACGGAAAAAAAAAGACCAAACGAAATTTCCTTCTGTTCCTCATCACCCAGCGCCGCCGACGAAAAACCACCCATTTCGCCCACCCCAAGTCGCCCAACATGACGATCATCAACAAGCGTATGTGCTACAATTTCTGGCTCTGAAGAACATCCTTTGCATGGCTGTTCTTAACTGGGGAGACGAAGTCGAAAATTGGCTAATTAATTGCTTGTAGAGGTCGCCCACTCTCGCCGCAAGAGCCGTGCGGCTCACTTCAAGGCTCCCTCCAGCGAGCGCCGCACCATCATGAGCGCTCCCCTCAGCAAGGAGCTTCGCGAGCAGTACAACGTACGTCTCACCATATATCTCCCTAACCACCACCCTCCCACAAACGTGCTCACATTTCTTCGTTTCCAGGTCCGCAGCATCCCCATCCGCAAGGATGACGAGGTCATGATCGTCCGTGGCGGCAACAAGGGCAAGGAGGGCAAGGTCACCTCCGTCTATCGTCTCAAATATGTCATCCACATCGAGCGCGTCACTCGCGACAAGGTCTCCGGCCAGAGCGTGCCCCTCGGCATCCACCCCTCCAACGTCGTCATCACCAAGCTCAAGCTCGACAAGGACCGCGAGAGCATCCTGGAGCGCTCCAAGAAGGGCCGCGAGCTCCGCGCCAAGGGCAAGGTCACCGCCTAAATGCCCTCGAACGGCGAGGAACCGGCGATTGCGATGATGACAAAAACACATGGTACAAAACTATACGGCACGGGAAACGTTACGAATCCCTACGGAGGGGAAATGGGCATATACTCAGGCGTTTTGGCGATGATCCTATGAGCATATCATAGGCGCGATTCCTACAAAAGGGTAGATGAATTGAGAATTTCACAGTTCTCAATGGCCGTTTCACATTCACTTGTGGAATGCTCCATGGGAGGCGTTTCCCGAAGTCTTTTCGCTTTTTCCTTCTCTCTTGAGAGACGTGACAAACCGATCGGCTATTGCTTGGCCGATGCTGTCATATTCACCCGCCGGACCGTAGTTTCTTCCCAATGCTTTCTCTCCCTATGCCATCCCTGGTTATGATGACACCGTAGACGAGCAACCACCAGCTCTTGTAAACACCGCTAGGATATCTCCGCGTTAACCAACAAAATCCATGGTTTTCGTGGTATACGACTGGCGAATAACAAACCTAGTAGGGGCGATTCACTATCACCAGTCTCCTACTCTCGCCCGAAGATTTTCACCAAGAGCTATCAATGAGGCTGGAAATTTGATGGTGAGAAACATACTCATTCAATCTCGTAGAACCGCGTAGTTCGGAGTAAGACTCGACAGGGCTTGTTGGGAACTGCTCGCACAAACACGACCAGCCGATAATCTAGGGAAATCCCAAAGCGTTTCATAGCGACTGAGTATCATTGCTGCCAGCGAATCGACGTATTAATGTAGAGCTTCTTCCCATGACCGTCCGGGCCTAATCTTGCTGGGCAAGATAAAACCGCATGGCGTGAGCTTCTGAGCTATATGTACCGAATGCTAGCTTGAAGAAGTTGATGCTAACAATGCCTCCTGAACCATTTCCGGCCATAAGCATCCATAAAATTCATACATGAGCATTGCTGACCCTATTCGCCACCTTCAAACACAGAATCGCAGCCCTGCTGGTGTATAGCAATGGCCTACCTGCTCAATGATGCTCAAGGAAAGCTATTCGACAGACCAAAGCAAGTTAATATATGATGTTCCATGTCTCATCCTACAGGATATTCATGTAACAACTAAGTATGACAGCCATAAGTTATGCTCATTCTTTGAGCGCCTCGGTGACCACCTAGGATGGTGCGAATGTCAGCATCATTACACCCGGCGGATTGCCTCTGCGCAACCGTTCTTTCGAAAGGCGTTAGCCCGGTTAACGTCGATTGGAGGAAGGTTTTCCCTCTTTCTGTCGACAACAATGTTAATAACCCCTTCGTTTCCCATATCCCTATGCTTGACGGTGCTGCTTCGAGTTGACGCCGCGGTATTGGCAATTGTTGGCGTGAGGGAAGCCGTCGCGTGGCCTGAATAGTGTGGCAGGACTCCCTGTGCCGTCATAGACGAGACAGTCCCTGGAGCCAGGTTGGAGCTCGTCTTGCCCTTCTTCAACACACTCTGCCAGATATCGTTGTGAGTCTTGGTCCTGCCGCAGATGTCAGCGAATGGCTACGGACAGCAGTAAAATCAGCACACCCACCCGCTGCGACCCAAGGCTCGACGACCTTTGAAGAGAATACTCTTATCGTCTTCGCCCTCATCAGAAGATGAGATGTTCTTGGAGCCCCCTGACAAGCCTGGCTGCATCGAACTCCGTATACTCTGACAAAACTTGGCATAGTTTTGGCCGACGGGTGTAATGCATGATTCAGTTCTCTGAATGTTGACCACCAGAGACTCATCTGTTGATCCCTCATTCTTGGCTAGCGATTCAGATTGGGTGACGTTCCCTTCTACGTTACGGGTCACTCGCGGACCTGGCAACGCAAGAAACTGGAATGGATCGGTATCTGTTGCCGAAGTTGTCGTTGGGTAGCTGACTTCGTCATGTTCAGTGGGGTACTTGCGACTCGGAAGGCTCGTGGTTGAGGACGCTTCCGAAGAGGACGGCTTGACAGGCGAAGGAGGATAGAAATCCTTGCCATCAAATTTTGGGAGACCTTTCTGAAGATGACGCGGCGCCTTACCCCAGTACATGTGGCGAGCACGGAGTTCATCCTCTGTCAGTTCTCGTGTGTAGCTATAACCAGTGTCTATCATGGAGCCACAGTTGATACCAAGCGGGATTTGCCCAACCAAGTAAGGTTGGCCGGAGATGGCCACATCGCTGGAGCCTTTCTGTGACTTTCGATATGCACTGCTTCCAGCTGAACCATCATTGAAGTGTGACATCGATATTTCAACATCGGCCGGTGCCACGGCATATGCGTAAGAACTACCGTCCGTGCGAGGCTGGAACGGCGGTGCTAGGGCAGCGGTGAACGGCAATGTGCTTGTTCTTTTGAGCGGTTCAGACTTGCTTGAAGTTTCGGCAGCGATTCTGCTAACAGACAAAGCAGGCATTGCCTTGCCTATGCTGGTACCTGAAGACTGGCGAGCCGTAGACCTGTTCTTGTTGGACCGAGATTTTCCTGACTGATGCTGAGAAGGATCATCAGGCAAGACGGTTTTCACTTGCTGTGCAGACTGTTTATAGGCTGCTTCACTAGTGACCGACGACTTCGAAGGCGTTTCAGCGGGAGACGAGCTTGAGCTCATGCTCTCATTCTTCCTCTCGGGTCCGGGGTAGTGCGCTCTCTCGAACTCCATCTGCAGGTCGCAGGTCTTCTGGAAATGCTCAATCTGCTGTCGTAACATCTGTGCCTGGCTCTCCATGCCCCTCTCATCTATCTGGTGCTTATTGTACAGCAGCTGATCTTCAATGTACTTGAGCGAACCCCGAAGCATGTCAAGCTGCTTCCTCGTAATCTCACTGGGACGAATGGAAGAGATTGGCGGTTTTGCTGGAGGTGCGAAACTCACTGCACTTGCGGCAGAGCAAACATGTTGACCCTTTGGTGACTGCCCTTCTTTAAGCGTAGTGACAGGAGGTCGCATTTGCACTGAGAAACCAGGAGGAGTCATCATATTGCCAGGAAACACATGTGGCGCAGGGTAGCCGTGCAAAGATGGAAACCCATAGGGGTAGAAAGGGTGAGTGGGTGGCATCATCCACTGACCGTTATAGTACGGAGCTCGCGTGCGGCCGAGCTGCTCTGGTTGAGATAATTGCATCGGACGAGGATGTTCTTGATTCTCGCCGTCAGCATGTTTGCTGCTCTTTGACTCACTTGTCTTGTTCATGGCCACATTGACAATCGGCGTCGCGGCCGGAGGATAAGGGGGCATGCCGTAAGGACCAGGCATGTTGTAGCCCATGGGCCAGGGCATCATTGGGAAAGGACTAGGAGCAGCACTTATAGCAGGTATTCCGGGAATTCCAGGCATGAATCCAGGAAAGACATGAGGATATGGCCCGTATGGAGTTTGGGCGACTGGGAAACCATTGGGCTCCTGCGGATCGCAGTTAGATGGTTGAGTAGCACCCTCTGCAACTATCTTCTCCTTGGTCCATTTTGAAGTTGGCGACGAGGATCCTCTCTCGTTGGGCACGATCCGTCCTCCGGCCGTTACACGCACATGGGTTGGGGAGACGACGGCCTTATAGAATCTCTGAAAGCCTTCATCCTTCTGGGCCCCCAGTGTACAAGGTGCATTGATAGGTTGAGTCTCGGCCTGCTCCGAATCGTTACGACCGCGATATTTCCAATCATAATCCGTCCCATCAAGCTGGCGAACTGAAGCCTGTCTCGCTCCTGGGTTGTCAATCGACTCCTCGGACACTTCCTTGGTTTCCTCCCTGATCCGAGGGAGGGCTCGGTCAGGGGGTGGGCGAACCACATCGCCTTGCCGAGTTCGTCAGCCTAATCCCCTAGGAAAGAAAGATGGATGGAAATCTCACCAAGGTCATGGTCTCTGTTCAAATTTTCACATAAGCGCTCATACATCTCTCGTTGACCCGGTAAGTGTCTCATCCGCAGGAGATCGCGCGACGAATACGTTTGCGAGGTCATCTTAATTTCAATGAAGGCGAAGAACAGATAGGAACGGTGGTTCTCGGGCGAGTAGTAGTAAAAGAGGGTTGGGAAACCCCGTAACTCGTTGAGTTTGCGAAACTTGGCTTTGATAAATGTCAAGATGGGGTAAACCTGTGCCCAAAGACTGCTCCCGTCAGTTATTTTCTGCGCCTCCAATTGCGACTTGAGAAACCTGGGCATTGCATGGAAAGACAAGGTTGTTGGCTGGTGATCTTTGGGATCTTGAAGATGAACGGCCGCTTGCGTGCATCGATAATAGTTGTATAACAAATTATATCTGATGAGAGGGATGGTCGACGGAGCCAAGCTGTCATCTACCTGCTGTAGAGTAGACAGCCAACGCAGAATGCGTTTTGCTCGCTTCATATGTGTCATGACCATCTCGACGGAAGTGTATGGAAAGGATAAATGCAAGAATAATTGTGCAATGAGATGTAGTGTGTCTCCCAGGCTGTATCTTCCCTCCTTCGAATACCATGAACGTGATTATGATGGGACGAAGGTACAAAGTCGTGTGATAGATGAATGTGGTGCTGAAGATCTAACAACGAGATGGAGACGACACGCTGCCAGGGCGAAGAGCAGTCGCAAATTACCCAAAGCGAAGAAAAGGAAGAAGTCTTGTCGATGGGGAGGTGGAAAGAGTCTGGATAAATCAGAGCAAAGATGGATGTAGGAGAGAGGTCTGACGGCGGACAGGAGAGTTGAGAGTTGAGAGGCCAGGAGGTTTCGAGGTCGAGGCAGGACGAAGTGGCAGGACGAAGTGGCAGCAAAAGGCGCAAAGAAAGAGACAGACTCACTCTTCTGACTGCGAAAGCTGTCAACAACAGTAATCTGGGGACAAGTTGGCGTACAGTCAAACTCGGTTCCAATCGTCGTTTCGCGGGTGCAGTCGATGAAATAGGAGAACAGGACAACCGTGACAAGCCTAGCACGAGCAGCCACGAGGCGTGATGATTATCGGACAAAATCAAAAGTCAAGACAGAGAAGGGTGTTCAATGAGGGAAGAAACTGGCGACAAGGTCAGCAAAACGTCTTGCAGTCGTGAGCAGTAACCCAGAGTCCTTGACAGGAATGCACGACTGTGTCGGCAGGAGCCTGCAACACAAGCAGCCTGAAGAGGCTACGAGGATTCGTCGATGCCTCAACTTGACCAATACGGACCAACTTCTTGAAGGAAAGAGGAAGGAGCTCGCGGTGATGCTCTCTGCGCAGAATGGGCGAGGAAGGAGCTTGTGGGGAGGGATGACGCTGTAAAGATTCCTGCGATGTAGAGAGAAGGAAGGAGCAGCTGCTAGTGCTGTAGTTGAAGTGGTAGGTGAGGTCCCTGAGCGAGCAGCACCGTGAAAAGAGAGGTCAAGAGGAAGGAGTCAAGCCCTCGGATGACCTAGTATTTTGTTAACGAGAATAAGTGAATTAATATCGAGGCATACAAATGCATTCACGCGCGTCCGTGGAGGAGGGCCGGCTTTGGCAGCTGCCATTGTTGAGTCTAATCAATTAAACCGCGGCGAAGATCCTCTCATCGAAGTTTTCTAGAAGCATGATGAAGCCATATGGAAGCAGAGCCGGCTGGGCTGTCGGTAGCTTGGAGACAATTGTTCATGTCCGCTCACCTTTCCCCTGCCAACACCACATCTTACCAGGTTCCTTCCGGCACTACGCCTCAGACTATAAAGCATACATGTAAGCAAGTGGCATTGCACCATGCTTTCGCTGCGAGACAAGGTTCAAAGGGAAAGGCAATTCCTTGAATCATTGCACAAAAGAAGTGAGGCACGGCATGCAAACAGCATATGAGCTCCGCCAATGAAAGCGCCCGTGGGACAAGTACCCCATGTAGACCAATGAGGATGATCGTTCTTATTCCAGACCTCTTATGGCAATGTGATTTCACAGAGTATTCATGATACACAACTCAAGCCACGTGTGGAAGAAGGGGTGCACTTATTGGATAAGCATCTAATTTGCCATTTTGTGCATGAACTGCTTGGCATCGCTGGTGTGAGCTAAGCTTAGTTGACAATAGGAATTCCCATGATCCTACGAGGGTAGTAAGATGATTTATCGAGTTAGACCTTGTCGCGAACTATTTGAGACACACTTGTAAAAGTTTCGTGGCTGTGGGTATGGGCGCTGATGACCGGGTTTTCTTCACTTCGTTCATGCGGCTAGAATCAGATGATCCGAATCTGCCACGCGAGAGCCAAGCCATGCCACCATCAACATTTCTGTCTTCAACCTGAATTTCTCTCGAGAAAAAGGTACCTTTTGGGTTTGTCTCATCTCGCTGCCAAAAAAAAAAAACAAAAAAAAACCAGGCATATTCTGGCCGTGGCAGCTTTCATTACAGCATACTCTCACCATCCTCAACTCATCTTCACCACTTTCCAGAACAAATTTTATTTATTCATCAAGCCGTCTAAACATCTGCATGAGGACAAAAAGCAATAAGTGAGGATTTTATACAAAATAGCCGCTACTGTATTCGATTCGAGTCGTACCTATTGAAACTCTAATGATGGGGAAAATGTAGGTAGCTCAGTATCAGCATCTGTCACCAACATCGTGCGAGGCCTCGTCCACACTTCAGCTTTGG
Organism: Stachybotrys chlorohalonatus IBT 40285; assembly: GCA_000732775.1. Classification (NCBI taxonomy): domain Eukaryota; kingdom Fungi; phylum Ascomycota; class Sordariomycetes; order Hypocreales; family Stachybotryaceae; genus Stachybotrys; species Stachybotrys chlorohalonatus. The sequence continues at coordinate 36,138 of KL660255.1, read as the reverse complement.
GACCCGACGAAAGACCAAAAAGAAAATTACTAGTGGCCAAACTGCTCGTTGCATACCAGCCACTCAATCAACCTCGGACGAAGGGGTTTAGTGAGAAGCTAACCTGGCGGAGCCACGTCTTGGCTCACATGCCGTTCCATGAAGCATTTCTGGCCACTTCATCCCAAACCATCTCCTTCTTTCACGAACTCATACACACATATAGGCCGCCATGCCTGTACCTGTCAAGCCTCACTGGCCTCAGCCATCACATCCCGATATCCAAGAGGTGATTGTCAACGACACCAACTTTTCCACAAAGAGTGTGTCCAAAGTCGAACTCCCCGCCTTTGCCCTGTTCGCCAAGCTGTCATTTCCCCCATGTACAATGTCCTCCGAAGCCAGTTATGCAACCGTTCAAATCGACCATGACAAGCACATCGATCTGAACAGCGACTTGCTCTATTTAAATCACTCCTGTGAACCATCACTGGTTGGTTGCCCAAGTTTAGGAAGGTTCTGAAAGAAGCAAAAACTGATTTCATCATAGGAAATCGATACCGAGGCCTTCGAGATCCGGGTTGGACCCAATGGACTTCGTGCTGGAGATGAATTGACTGTTCGTAAATAACCCAGCGAAATCGTTGCCCAGAAAAAAGACGAAAAGAAAAACCCCGAAAAAACAAACAGCCTGACCATCTTATCACATAGTTCTTTTACCCATCGACAGAGTGGGAGATGGCGCAGCCTTTCCAGTGTAACTGTGAAAGTCCATCTTGCCGGGGACTAATCAAGGGTGCAAAGGACATGACACGCAGTCAGCTGGAAGGCATGTGGCTCAACTCTCATATCCGCAAGTCGATCGGAAAGCGTTCTGTCACAGTTTGATGTTGACTAGACATGGCGATGCCGATATTGCCCGTTAAATATGGGCCACATGTGAAGCCTTGCTATCATGAATTAGTGCATGGGACTCGTTGTGCGGATAGAAAGGACTACGCTACAGTATGATAAATAATAACTCGATATAGCTATCCTTGATTTCAAGGGATTTACTGTGAATTTGTCCTCAAGGTATCGCGAGTGACCTGGACTTACAATTACTATATGAAAACTCTTACATCTTAAAAGCCTCCATGGCGATGGCGATCATTGATACAAGCTTGCGAATGCTGCGTCTAATAATTTAGCTTAGACATGATATAATTTCGTCCCTTTCGTAATCATCAAGCGTAATTTTGCCATCGATCTCACGACCTAGGCCCTTTCAAGCCCAGCTCCGTCCAGGAACCTTGCCTCACTCGTCTCCCATTCAACACGTTCCATTGTGCGCCGGGCCTGGTACGCCTTGACGAATTTCCAAGCTTCCGTATCAGCCATATTCCATGCCTCCAATGATGCACGGAGTCTCACTTCGGCTGCATGGCCGACTTGCGCAGTCATGTGCTTCGCTCGTGCAAGAAGTTGGACCTCCTTGGCAACATCATCGTCTGAGGGTTCGGCCTCTATACTGCTTTTCTTTTTGCTCTCAATCTTGACAAGGCGATCAGCAGGTACAGGACTCTGTGACATTCCATACTTGCTCAATTTCTTGGGAATGGCAAAACCAAAATACCAATCCAAATCGTCAGGGACTCCCACTTCAGCAGTGAACCAGAGAGTGGCACGCTGGGTATAGGTGTCAGCAACGGCCTGCTTCAATCTAATGACTCGAGGAGCACCGGAAACCCCAGAGCCGGAAATTGACTGCGTTAGAGCGGCGAGCCAGGGGTCGCGTGGGGATTCGCGAACGATCCATCCAATGTCAAAATCTTGTCGCGAATTGTGGACGAGAGCCAACGTCCATGGATGTGGTACCGTCCCCAGGGTGAAGACTCGAGTCGAATTGCGGTACCAGCGAGGTGTAGAAATACTCATTCCTCTAGACAGAGGAACACATGGCACGCACTGGGGCAGATTCGGCGGACAAGACGAAGGTAGCGGGGTTTCAGGGCAGGTCGCAAGAAGCTTCGCAAAGTTCAAAGTGCCGTTGACCATAGCTGTAGTGTGGCCGGGCAAAGGCTTGAGAACCTCGATGCCGAGTGGGAAACGGTTCTGCCACACTATGTGCAAGTGAGCATTAATAAGGTGGTTGAGACTACGGAGGCCTTCAACTCTATGCTGCTGGACGAGTTTGGCAACCTTTCCGTATCTCTTCTCCAAGACCGCGGTGTGATAGTAAGCCAAAGATGAATGCGCGGAGTCGGCTTGAATAGAGTCGTCTGGCAAGAGAGACATGATGTTGGCCGCATTCTTCAACTCCGAGCTGTTCACCAACACTTGAAGCGTTGCACGGAGAGTGACAGCGTTCGCGGCCAACAATCCGTCCCTGAGTTCATCCCACCTCAATACCCCTGAAAAGTTGCCTTTGCGTAACTGAGGGGGCAGTTTGTCAACGGCCGAAACCATGGGTAGCAAAGTGTACTGCGTCAGCAAGCCACCTCCAGCCACATCCCAAGCAAGCCATCTTAGTAGGTCTACCTTAAGACCTAGGTCAACGTCGAGGGTTTGCACCCTGGAGTATAGTGGATGAGCGGTAGCCTCAGCAGCCCCGATGATGACCGGCCGGAAGCCACTAGCCCACCAAGCACGTCTCCATGTCAGGAGAAGAGCGCGCTCAGCCTCCAGTTCATCTTGCGGTGTCTCATTGGTGGCGTCGTAATAGCAGTAAATAGTCGGCCTCGCCGGGAGAGGAGGTAACAGCGCTCTGTCATCATCCAGCGTCAATGTACTGGAGAATGCTGTGGAGCGCCATCTCGCATCCGCCCACCACGATGAACCAGCGTAAGTGTCGTTCTCTTGACGTGGCGGAGGGGGTAATTGTTGGCGGTCGGGACGTGAAATACTGCCAGAAGGCGTGATCTCGACGGGGCTCTTTGAAGCCAACCAGGAGGACTCAAGCGACGAGACAAGGACACTGGTGGACGTTGATAGCAACAAAACGGCGCATAGCGCGAGAACCACGAGTGTCAGAACCAGGCGACGCCGGACGAAGCGCACGAAAGGGCGAGGAACGAAGCTGTATCGCAGCTTGAACATGGCTGGACACAGCAAACCGTAGCCACCGGCGACGAAGCCCTGATCCGGTGGTTCCCGTCACACGGGCCAGACAAACACGCCGACGCTCGCTTTCCGCGCAAGGAAGTAACCTGGACTGAACGTGAGGTTTCACGTCACAACCGAGCCATGACGGACGGCGTTTGCGCCAGCTGGCGTTCCGTCGCTAAATGTCTGTCTGGCGGAGTTGGGACCATTTATGCTAATAAGGACTCATCTCGTGGTCCCCGTATTAGGGTGGAGGTCCCTTCCGCTTGGCGCAGGCGGTTGGGATAGGGAAGCCTGCGTTGACAACATCGTGGGGTAGCCTAGACGCTGGTACCTGCCAGATACCTTTACCGTTAGCTCGCTTGGCGTCTGAACCAGCAACCGTAGGTCGGATGCCCAGTTTGCCAGAAATAACCGAGTGCTGGGGGATGCCTAGGTAGCTCGAGAATCATCACAGAGAACCAGGTCGAGGTCCAGGGTGAGGATGTTTTGCTCGAGGCGAACCAGAACAAGGTCTCGCACCGACGACTCTTTGGCAAAGCAAGATGTTGCCTGTGTTGTTCTCATCGCTAACCTAGACTGTCAAGACGAACTGTCAAGAGGAGGGGAGGGACCCTGGCCGACGATGGCCTGTACATTAGATTAGGGTGTCGGCGCCAAGTGCTGTAGAGCAAACCCCAACCAGGCATAGCTTGATCCGAAGACCCCGCAGTGTCATCTGGGACCCCGGACGGGTACCAACAAGATACTTCGGCCAGGCACAGCCGTCAGCCCATCCGAAGCTAATCGATAACTGGTGCAGCTCTACTGTGAGCTGCCTTAGTCTTGCGCCCCTACAGACCCGCTACCGACTACATTCATGAATGGCATTACGGACGTATCTTTCAGCAGATGTTGGAGGCCTGACCTACACAGCATTATGAAACCTGTCCTATCTTTTGATCATTCCGTGTCTGGAGAGGCAAGCACATGAAATCG
>KL660255.1:0-27186 GCA_000732775.1 Stachybotrys chlorohalonatus IBT 40285 | reverse complement strand
GGCACACCCTGCGGCTTTCGGCCTGGGGCAAATGCTTTACGAGGTCATGACTATCGTTTTGCTTGTTCTCTCTCTCACTGTCTCTTAACATATGTGGTCGATCACCATTCGTCCCCTAGCCAGTACAATGGGAGTTTGGGAGGCGGTGGAACTTGCTTCGCGAGGCATCACAAGGCAGTAACAAGGTGTACATACCCAAACTTGGTCAATCGATATTCTCAAGCATGCTTTCTTCCCTTCGGTCAAGCCATGAAGCAAGGCTGTTATGGTCGAGATGCGTATATGTGTCGGCCATGGACGAAACGATAAAGCGTGAACAGTGAGCACTTCGAAGCAAATGTAAGCGCACATGAAAGCATACAAGTGCTCTGATATATTCGTTAAACAGCAATGATAGGTACACGTAATCCATACTGACCGCAATAAAAATATAAAAAAAAGAGAAGCCTGCCGCCCACCTAGTTTATGCATAATTATCCGAGCCCGACGGTAACGATGCAGTGTCTACGATTGAGATTTTACTTTCTATGGATTGCCCCTCCCTTGGAGAGGGTATAAATTTGTTTACGTCGACATTCCCAAGAGCCGTGTATAGCCAGAAGAAAGAATGCGGTATCAGAACGGCCGAACCCAGGAGACGATGCTGCGAGTTCGTCTCATGTGGTCGTGAGACTAACCATCATGATTTTCCACAGCACGAAATCATTCCACGACAAGTCATGAAAGAAACAAAGAAACAAAATGCAAAGAACCATAGAAACAATATTTCAGACCCTTAAGATTCGCGGAGAGCGCTTGAGTACTCAACCATGTGAGCGAAGTCCATGATGCGAAGTGTCCTATAAACGCCGGGTGGTGTTGGGCTGACCCCCAAGGTGATAAGATCTTGGGCTTTGCATGGATCATCCTAACAAGGACAAGGTTGTACGAGAGAGCCTAGAGCCGATAATAAGCCGTAAAGCCGCAATGCGCCCGCTTCTGTCCTCGTATAACCGATTGGGTGGAAACCGCCATGATCTAGGTTGCGCCAACCAAAGTTAATACCGGATCCTTGACATGAGCGGGATGCAATTTGGCGCATTATCCTCAATGCTGGAAAAGCACGCTGATGGACTCGCCATGGTGTACTCGTCGGATCGCCTCGGCAAAGATAGCAGAAATGTCCAAAATTTCCAGCTTGGGGCAAAGACGTCGGTGTTCGTCCTGGGGCACTGAGTTGGTCACAATCATTTTATCAATGGCAGACGCATTGACCCGCGCGATGCAATCTCCGCTGAAGACGCCATGTGTAAGGAGCGCATAGACCTTCGTAGCACCTTCGCGCTTCAAGAGCTTTGCTGCGCGAGTGATGGTGTTGCCCGTGTCAATGATATCGTCAACAAGAATGCAGACGCGGTTGGCAACATCACCAACGAGCATCATGCTAGCATTGCGCTGCTCGTTGAACTTGATCGGACGACGTTCCTGAGGTGATGGTGAGTCTGGATCTCATGGGGCAAGGGTACAGCGATTCATGTTACCTTGTGAATAAGAGCAAAATCGGTTTTCAGATAGTCCGCAATCAGGGTCGCACGTTTGGCGCCTCCGGCGTCTGGGGAAACGATCACCGCATCTCGGTACTCCGGGACGTGCTTTTGTATGTAGTTCTGAATGAGCGGCTTGCCGTAAAGATTGTCGACTGGGATGTCAAAAAAGCCTTGGTACTGAGGATCATGGAGGTCCATGGTGATGATGTGATCGGCGCCAGCGCAGGTAAGGAGATCGGCAATCAGTGTACCGGCTTGGGCAACCCATTGCTTGTACCCAGGCTTCGGCTGGAAGGCGGATATGTTGTTCGGGTTTTCATAATCGTGGGTTGTGAAGCTGGGCTGAGTTGAAAGGGAAAGATCGCCCTGATGGTACCGGCCGTTGGAACCAGTGCTGGAGATGGTATCCGACCTCTTGGCATGGAAGTACTCGTTCGCATTGCCGTTGGCACCATTGGGACCAAACGATGTGGCGTTTTGTGCGAGAGCAGCCTTGGACAGCTTCTCGGTTATCCCATTGAGCAGACCGGGATTGCGATGCCCGCCAGGTCGCGGAGTAGCGGGGACGCTTTCGAAAGTGTAGTCCTTGTGAGAGGGCTCGCCGGGAGCTCGGGCCAGAGGGGCGCCGGCTTTGTTGTATGGCAAATCGGGCTGTCTCGAGTAAGGAAAGAGAGGCACGACGGCCGTGACACGTTTAGCCGAGCCGGTTTTGCAGGCCGAGATCATAATGCAGAGGTCCATCAGGTGATCATTGACATGACCAGAGCCGGACTGGATGATGTAGACATCTTTGCCACGGACAGAGTCCTGGATCTCGCAACGACTCTCGCCGCCAGAAAACTTGGTGAGGGTCCGTTGGCACGGAGGAATGCATAGCGTGTTACATATGCTCTCGGTAAGCTGGGGATGGGAGTTGCCTCCTAGGATGACAATGTTGCGGACCATGACGGCGTCTCGTCCTCGTCCTGTCGTCCTGGACCGGAGCTGCTGCTGTGAATAACAATGGCTGCACGGCCGAAGATGGGATTGCTAGAAGGAGCAGAGAGCAGTCAGCGCCTGGCAGGAAGAAGCGACGAATCTGGATTTTTTGCGAACTATAATTCGTCGCAGTGGGGAAGAGGGTAGCGTACGTCGTGGAGACGAGACCGGTTTGGGGTTCGAGAACGGCAGGCCGAGGGTCTTGCGGCGTGCCGAAGCAAGTGAGCAAAAAAAAAAAAAAAAAATTAGAGGTGGCCGGCCGATCACGGATGCGGCTATGACGAAACACCGGCTATGTTTATAGCGGCAGCCAAAAGAGTAGAGAAGCGGTGGTAAGAATACGGCAGATTCACAGAAGCGTCATGGTGAAGGATCCAAGGTGAAAGAAGGTCTTTCTTTAAGATGGCCTTTCTCTTTGACGTCGAAGCTAAGAAAGTTTCCCAGGCTCAGCACCGGCAAGAAGCCAGAACAGCTCCTCCCCTAGGGCAGGACCAAAGGGAGGGAAGAGGGAAAGGAAAGGAAAGAGCTGGCACGCCGGCCGTTGGGGAAGGCGAGGACGTGCAGGCCGTGAAAAAAAAATCATCCGTGCATGGCATTACGCACCGGGTACCTGTAATATACCGTTCCCGGCCAGCATGCATGTGCCTCTGTACAGGTACAGCAAGGTGCAGCGGTTCTGTCGAGGAACACCACGTACTCGTGGTGGGGAATGGCTCTAGGGCCAGCCAGTGAGAGGCGGCAATTGATGCGGCGGCGCTGCGGCAGCTGCAGGCAAGGCAATGGAGAATTGCAGGGCGTCTCATTGGCCTGGAGCCGGTTTGATAAGTTGAGATCCAAACGCCATTAATCGACCAACCACAGAAAGGGCGTATTAGCATATCAAGCGCAAAAGGCGCAAAGAAATCCAATGAAGATCGCAGAGGCTAGGCCATCCTACATGTCTTATAGGCTATAGTTGTCCTTGCTCAGAGAATCCGGTGGAGATCGATGAGCCAAGAAAGAAGTCCGGATCGATTGCGCCGCCAGAGAGCCCAAGTTTCGTTGCACAGGCATGCACATGGCAGTTACCAAGCCCCCTAGCGATCCTGCCATGCTAGTGGTAGCCGGTCGGAATTGACTCATGGTCTGCCGGCTTCCTCTTTTCGGAACGTCCGGGAGAAGTTACTCTGTTGCGCTTCATTATTGGTGACCAGGTTCACAAGCACTGAAATCATAAATCAAAGTAGGGCCTTATGCATGCAGCAAGGAGCAAGCTCCAGGTTGTGCTCTGGATACGGAGTGCCTACATGCCTTGGCTGCTGTACAGCAAGGCAGGGGGTATTTTTACCAGTAGCGCGTGAGGTCATCGGATGCTGGGCAGAGTAGCCGCTCAGTCTCGATGCCTTTCATCCTTGTCTCAGGTCAAGCCCCGTGTCCCGCATCAGGATCGACCAGGTGAGACTGTGCACGCAAACGACGAGGCGTGAGCACGATCAACCAGAACGTTCATATGGGTTGTGCTCCTGTTTTAAGTGCAAAGAGTGCGTCTCGGTACTAACGTCCCTTGCAAAGGTACCTAAGGTAGGTATATATAAAGTAGTTGCGGCACTGTGCACAACGAATGCTTCGAGGTAGGTTCGCTGAGGGGTTTCTTGCCCCACTCCAGTACCTAGTTACCTTACCTAGTTGGCGGGGCTTACCCCAATCTCTCAGCATGTGCCAGGAAGGGGCCTCTGGCAGAGCAAGCGGCTAGAAAAATTACCCAGAAAAAAAAAATTCAGTGGAGGAGGGTTGGGCGACATCATAAAGCAACAGCAAACAAACAGGCTCGGCTGCGATAAACCTTTTGTTATTTCAGCTAGGGGAGCAGAAACAGCACAGCTGAAGACCCACCAAATTTCCATTGGCTCGCTCAACATCCGCCATCATAGAGGCGATTCCGGTACTTGATCGCCTTCTCACTCTTGTCTTGGCACATAACTTCATCCTGTCATGAAGATCCTCGAGTCACAAAATGCTGTTCTCACCAACTACGAGGTGTACCAGCATCTTACGGACCAGCAGAATAGAGGTCCTGAAAACAAGAAGCAGAGGCACCGAGGTCCCTCCAACTTGGAGACGGTGGTCAGAGAGGTGAGTTCTGGCTGTCATGCATCGCATTGGGTCCGAACGCTCATAAATGAAACATACAGCTACTGCAATACCTGCGCACAGAACCAGGACCCTTGAGCCAGGAACCTATCCCGTACAATCCCGAGTCCATCCCCACCCTTCTAGAACGCCTGAGCCCCTACGATCTTTCCAAGGGTGAGGTTGTCATGATCATCAACCTCCGTCCTGCATCCATCGCCGCGCTCAACGCCATAGTGGAAGAAATGAGCGACCGCTTCTCCGATGAGCAGCAGGAGGAGCTAATTGGCATCATTGCAGAAGTCCTGGGCCAGTTCGTTCCCGCAGCCGCTCAGAACGGCGAAGACATGGACGTTGATAGGGATGCGTCGACGAACGGCGCCGCATAACCCATCAACATCAAACACTCGCATTGAGCAAAGAAGAAAACCACCGGGCCACTTCTTATCTTACATCACAGTGCAACCGGCTTCGCTCTGACCACCCGTGTCGCCCTTGGTTTTGGCGGCGGTTTTGCAGATATCCTCAAATGCCGGCCGGATGAGCTCGCCCGTCACAGCCGAGCATTCTACATATCTATCCACTCTCATTGTCTGGGCCAGCTGATATGCCTCGTTTGGATAGATAACTCCGTTGGGGTCTGTCTCGGATCTAAGATCTCTCTTCAAGCCGAGCACGATAATGGGCAGACGATCGATTCGTGTAAAGGACTTCTTCACTTCATCGATCCACTTGCGAATATCTATCAGCAAACAGGCAACAGACGGGAGGGCAGAGACGGCACCAACATATCTTTTCATGTTGATGAGGCTGAGCCGCTGGCTGATGTCGTAGCAGATGATGACTACATCTGGGTCCAGCAGGCGCCAGTTCTCGGGGCTCGAGGTGTCGTAGAAGTGCAGGCGATACTCGGTTGGAGATAATTTGATATCGAAGTTGAAGGGCTGGTCGAAGTCGCGGAGGAGCGGGATCGGATTTGTGTTTTCTCCAGCGCTCAGTCTCCTGGTATGGTTATCGAGTATCAGCTTCGACTCTGAGCTCACACGCATTTGACATACGTACGACAAGAACGTTGTCTTTCCACACTTCTCATCTCCTACCAACAGTATGGTGACAACTTCAGGATCCATCAAAGCCAATAAGAATACTTATTATCCAAGATCGTTCATATAAATCAACGCTTGTGGATGAAGTGGAGTGAATATAAACTGAAATGAAAGGCTATACCAATATCATAGTCAGTAGACGTCTCAAAAAAGCAATGGTCAGCCTAGCGCGGGATGTCATTGCCAATCGTATCAGGTAATAATCCGTCGCAATTCAACCAAAGCCGCCGATTGCGCCACAGCAAATCCCAGCCACAGTTGAAAGCACTCAGCCACTCCCCCATCGCTCCATTCCGCCAAATTCAACGTGAGGGAAGAGTCATGGCCGATGGGTTTTAGGAAGCCGACTCCACCAGCGAGCGTATACATGCAGGCTCTTCACAGCCGGTGCAGCAAGTTCTCTGTGAGCGGGCTCCAGAAGGAAATCGCGTCCGTGTCTGTGATATATAAAGCCTATTGCTGCTTCTCCTCGTCTCCTACCTACTGGAGCGATCGGCCTGTGAAGCTTCATACGCCACGTCGCACTCGTCGCCGGAAGCGTGCCGACCCTACCATGTCCGCAGCCGAGGCCAAGTACAACAGCTGGACCAAGGCTGGTCTCGTTTCCCGGATCGTAGAGCTCGAGTCGGAGCTGAAAAGACACGGGCATATCAAGGAGTCGCCAACACCGCAGCCCCAAGCTCCTCCCAGCCATGGAGGATCATCAGGCGCCGGTGCGGACGCATCCACGGGGAACAGCACGGTGAAAAAGGCAAAGACAAAAGGGAAAATGGACCCGTCCAAATACTCGACCCGCTTCATCGCCCTCAAGCTCGCCTACCTGGGCAAGAGATACGGCGGCTACGAATATTCGTCGAGTGGCGTCCTGCCGTCCATCGAGGAAGAGCTGTGGAAGGCCCTCACGCGCGCCCATCTCATCTTCCCGACGCAAGACGAGAGGATCGTGGACTTTGACTGCTGCGACTACGCCAAGTGCGGCCGTACGGATCGTGGCGTCAGTGCCTTTGGCCAGGTCATCAGCCTTCGCGTCCGCAGCGCAAAGCCTCTGCCCAAGAAGCAAGCCCCGCCAGCCGCCGAGGAGAACCAGCAGGCACAAACGGGGGAGCAGACCGAAGCACAGGAGGATGAGAAGCCAGAGGTGCTACGTCCCTTTGATCCAATCCACGATGAGCTGGACTACCCCCGCCTTCTCAATCGCATGCTCCCCAACGACATCCGAATCCTTGCCTGGTGCCCCAGCCCGCCACCAGACTTCTCTGCCCGCTTCTCCTGCGGTGAGCGGCAGTACCGCTACTTCTTCACGCAGCCCGCTTTCATGCCGTTGCCGCAGCGCGACGGCTCCTCCAGGGTCAAGACCGGATGGCTCGACGTGGAAGCCATGCGCGACGCGGCCAGGCGCTTCGAGGGCACCCACGACTTTCGAAATTTCTGCAAAATCGACATGTCCAAGCAGATATCCGAGTTCGTGCGGGTGATTTACGAGTCAGACATTGAAGAGGTCGAGGGTGGCACGACGAACCTGCCCTTTCTCCAGACATCCTCGCTCGCGGATTCGAAGTTAGCGGGCGAAGCAGGCAACTATCCGAAAGTGTACTCCTTCAACGTCAAGGGCAGCGCATTCCTGTGGCATCAGATTCGGCACATGGTTGCCATTCTGTTTCTAGTTGGCCAGGGTCTCGAGTCACCATCCATTGTCACGGAGCTTCTTGACATCAAAACGAATCCAGCGCGACCGGGCTACGTGATGGCCCACGAGTCACCCCTGGTGCTTTCCGACTGCATCTTCCCAAGCGGGGACCGAAGCGTGCGCGGCCCTGACGCCATCGAATGGGTCTACTCAACAGGCAACCCGGCCGTGGGCATGTTCGGCAAGGGGGGTCTACTTCACAGCGTCTGGGAGACGTGGCGCGGTCACAAGACGGAGGAGCTGTTGTCCAGCCAGCTATTACAGTACGTGGCAGCGCGTGCCGGGAATATAGATGCGATGGTGATGGACACGCCGGACACAAGACTAGCCGAAGGCGCACCTGGTGGTCGTCATGCTGGATCGTACCAGCCGATAATGAAAATGGCGAAGCTAGAGTCGCCAGAGGTGATGAATGAGCGGTACGCGCAGCGGAGGGGATTTGCCAACTCCGATGCCATGCGTGCGAGCAAGGGGAAGCGGAAACATGACGAGGACATGGCGGATGAATAGCAGCGAGAATTCAGTGAACAATAATCAAGCATTGGTACATCATGGATGGATTCACTCAGGGACAACACCCTGCCCTGGGTATACTTCATGCATTCGCCTTTTCTTCCACTCTCCCTTCGTACAAACACTCTCGAGCTTCCCTCCACACCGTTTCGACTATGTGCCGCCGCGGTAGCAAGCCCGGGAAGACGACCACAATGTGCTCCTCGCCCTCGACGACAACCACAAGATAGTATCGCACCTCGAAGCCCCGAAACGCCTCGTTGATGAAGATGTCCTGAATCTTCTCTGTTGGGATGAAGCGCGTCGCCGTGCTAGCCAGGTACGACGAAGAGCTTTCGCTGGTCTGTACACCTAGACCTCTCAGCACCAGCAGGCTCTCCTGCGAATACACCCTCAAGCTCAGCAGGTAGAAGGCAGCCGCAGCCGCCGGGAGGAAAACAGGCAGCGGGACGGCGGTCCCCGCGCGAGACAGGATCACGCCCAGCGGCGACGAGCGGAGGACGCCCAGTATATTCCAGATCCGGGGCTGGAAAGGCAGCGGCGGGGGTTTCTCGAGCGAGTCGAGCGCGATGAAGGCGCGGAGGACGACGACGAGGCTGAGGCCGGACGCGAGGAGCAGGCGCAGCAGGAGGAGCAGCAGGCGCAGCAGGCCGAGGGCGATGGTTGGGGCGGGCAGAGTTGTGACGGTGAACTCGGCGGTGGTGGGCGACGGCCGGTGGATGCGTAGACGGGGTGTCGAGGAGAGCATGACGGCGATGGAGGACCTTAGTACGTCGCAGGTAGAATGGGAGAGGCGAAGCTTTGTGTAGCGTGTGCTTAGACACAAGATGGTGATGCCATGGCTGGACCGGATTCAGTCGTCTCCCATACCCACAATTGAACGAGCAGTGACGAGAGTGCACTCCGTGTCTCGATTAACGATTCGCAAGATGGTGAACCTGTGAAGGAGGCAAATCAAATGCCTTATCCCATGCCTCCCAAGCACACTGGAGCGGAAAGCGCTGGTGGGGCTGATTACATAATTTGTTTGTTTGGTATATAGATCATAATTTCGAGCCAAACTATCGGCTGTAATGGTCTAACGGTGAAGGCTTTCGTTTATCTCAGCCTAGCCACCACCCAACCCCGTCAGATCCCCTCCGTTGCGCGCCCAGCCCGAACGCCGCGGTGGCCACTCACTCGCATGGGTAACCTGCGATGCTGCTTGTGGCCCTAAGATACGGAGATGACCCTTGAGGGAGGACTCACTCTGCAGAGAACTCTCCCCCGCTGCGTGGCGGGCTGGATTACGGTTGCCGGAGGGCTTGGGTTGGTTGGGCGAGATGGAAATGTCAACATCGATTTTTTTGCATTTTCTTTTCTTTTTACATGTAGTGTCCTTGATCTTCATAATGTATTGATCGCTTACCAATTTGCTCTGGTTTTTGTGGCTGCGGCTAGCATTCCATTTTGTGTTTCTTGCATCCAGCGGGAATCGAACCATGGTGGTGATAGCTTCAAGTGCCGGAATCATAGACAAGTGTATAAAATAATTCAACTTTTGAAACAAATTACTCTGTTTACTACGGTATCTACGAACGAGAAAAAAAACACTCAACTCCATCTTCCCCCTTTCTCTCCAAGCCGCTCCTCTTCCTCATTGAAAACTGACATCAGTGCACCGTTTTCCAATAACCGGATTTCCCCAACTGCCGTCCTCCCATATAATTCCGACAATGTTGCCGCGAGGCAGCGTTGTATAAATAGATTCGTCTGGCAAGCTCGCCTTGTTCTCTTGCGCTGGATCTTCGTGTAGCCCTTTGCCTGCCCTCGTCTTTTCCGTCCACCGGGTCATTATTCGTTAGATGAGCATACATGCAACCATATCCCCCACGATCCAATGGTGGTTGTGTAAATCGAGAAAAACAGGATATTAACAAGGCAGCAGTATACCAAAGGAAAAGCGAATCGTAAAAGATGTATTCAACGATAAAGTGTCCCTCCGACCCTCGCCATCCTTGTGACCAATGATGGCGGTAGAGGCTTGAGCGAACAAGAGAAGAGAAAGGCAAACACTAGCAAATGCAGAAACAACAAACAAAGCAATCATTAGGTACAGTAGGCTGTGCCCTGGATCTTGCACTGTAGATGAAGCCGCACATCTTCGAAATGCGAAACGCCAATCGCCATGCATTCCAACAGCGATATCATCGCCGAGGCGAAGAAACGAACAACACTCGTAGGACACAGCATGCGCTGCAATTCCTAAGACTCTAAAACATCTCGCTCTTGTGCAGTCCCGTCGACAGATGCTTTCCTTTAGCCTCAATGGGTGACCGCACCACATCCTGATCATACAGAATTGGAGGAGGAGATTTCAGCTGGAAGGCTTGGGGTGTCAGAATGCTTTCGTATGGTGCCTCGAGCGGAGGAGACTTGACATAACGTTGGTTGTGCAAGGACGCGGGGATGCTCTCATAAGGGGCTTCGATGGGAGGAGATTTGACTGTGCGCTGAGTGTCCTTGCGGCCCCGACTGGCGGACCTGAGTCGCTCGGTCGCCTTGGAAATACGGCCAGCAATACCACTTTCGCCTCCGTTGCTTCGACCTCTGCTGTGCCCCCTTTGCGACGGCACCGGAGGAGGAAGGACAGGTACCATGCCGTCGTTGGGCGCTGCCACCGCCACCACGGGCGCAGTGTCGTCATCATCCATCACGATCTCAATCATGCCAGATCCAATGGCACCACTGCTGTTAGAGGAACGCGCGTACTGAAGAGGAGCCGGTGGTGGGGGCGGGGGAATAGCCAGATGCTGAAGCTCCTTCAACATGGGGGGTGCTGGAGGGGGAGGGGGAGGGGGAGGAGGCAACTGCTCCTCGTGCGAACGTCGCCGCTCATTTCCTAGGATCTCGTCGATGCCTCGGATTTCGCCGCCAGTGCTTCCCTTTCTTCCGTAGTACTTTGTGGGGCTAGGCTCATCGGGGATGGGCGCCGACATGCTTCGGGGAATCGGGGGTCTTGTGGGAGGCTGATACACCGTTGACGGCAGGAGGGTCAAAAGGTCTGTCTGTGGTTCTGGCTCGGGCTCCTTGCTGGGTGAGTGCTCTGCCGAGTGCCTCTCTGCAAACGCTGGAGGGATCGTAGGAACTTCGGGGGCTTCTCCTGGGACTTCCCTTGGGGCTTCTTTGATGGTCTTGCTACGCTCGGCATCTTGAATCAAGCGCATTGCCTTGGGAGTAGCGGGAAGACCGATGATGGGACCGTTCCTGGCATACATGCTCTTGGGTGGCTCGGTAGCACTCCGAGGAATAAGATCTTCAGACTTGGGTTCCGAAGTCTCTACGGCAACTCTGAACAAGCCCGGCGAGTACTGGTTTGGATGAGGAATCGGCGGTGCTTGCGGTCGTTTTGCCAGTGACTTTCGGCGCTCTTCAAGCTCCCTGGCCGCTTGTTCCTTCTTCCGTTGCCGCTCATCCTTCATCCTGCGCAGGTCACCAGCGTGTTCGGTCGAGGCGGTCCTCCTGTGAGCAGCTAGGCCGGCGAGCTCTTCTGCCGCCTCGGAATAGTCAGAAGGAAGATTGTCGGAATAGTCCCGCTTGTTGACCGCGGGCGAGTTGAGACCACGGCTAGCACTTCGACTGTGCTTGGCCCTGAACTCTTCTTGGGCCAGCATTGCCTTCTGGAAATCCTCTTCATCCTCCGAGCCTTGGTAATGAAGAGCAACTGCAGACGAAGGAACTGGTGAAGATGGCGACCTCTGTCGAATGCCCCTTTCGCGGCTCTGACTTCTGCCACGTATGTCCAGAGCTGGAGGGCGAGGCCGCCCCTCGGGGCTCTTGCGACGGCTGCCCCGGCTGGAATTGCGGCTTCCGGTCGTTGCCTTGGATTTGCTAACTTTTCTAACAGTGCTCGGCTCTCCTAGTTCAGAGAATCTTGGTGTCGACAAAATGGCGAGATCTTCGGGAGACATTGGAATGGGGGAGGTTGGCGATCTTTTCGGTTTCACCCAGGTGCGTGAATGCGCGCGCCCGCGGTCCTCAGATCCCTCTCTAGACTTTGTCCTTCGCTCTCGGCTGCTATGGCGACCACGAGAATTATCTCTGGCTCTCTCCGCACTGCCGTGTCTACTACGAGAACGCTTGGAGTAACGCTGAGCCGTGTCCAAGCTGTGGATGTAATCATCACGGGCGCGTGTGCTAGACTTTGTGTGGCGACCAGCACTTGATGTGGATGTGACAGAGCCTGCTGCGGAACTTGGTCCACGGCGTCGAGATGGCCAATGGTAGCGAGATGAAGACGCAAGGGACTGATCCGAAGAAGCAACTTCTCCCATATCTGGCTGGGCGAGGCTTCGAAGCTGCAGGTTCAAACCAAGTGGAATCCGATCTCTCGAACCGTTGCGGTGCTTCATCGACCGGGCTTCTTCCAGTCGGGCCATGACAGCCTGATCAGGCGATGGCGGTCGCTCCACGTTGAGATTTTGCACTACACGCTGGAACTGATCACGCATCATCATGGGGCTCGCTGTTGAGGCGCGCGGCAACGACATTGCAGCTGCGACATTATCATAATCAGGTGTGATATCCGCCCTGTGAGCTTCGCGGCTCTTTGACAGGTAGGCTGGAGGCGTTGGGGGCTCGATGGACTTCATCTTCCCGCGGTTCAGGTCTGACGGGATCTCACCAATGGATGGCAGACGCTTGCGTCCATAGGATGAGTTGGTGCCTCGTGCGGATGTCGGTGTATTGAACCTGCTGTTACTCGACGGTCGTAGGAAAGCTGTGGCAGCATCGTATGATCCTCCGGGTGAGATGGCGGAGTCGGCAATAGGTGTCACACCTGCAGCTATTGGGGTCTGACCTCCGTCGGCCGAAGAGTAAAACTTGGCTTTTTTGTTCATGTCCCCAAAAGTTGTGATGAGTTTCAGCGCAGACGTTTTGGCAATGCTTCGCTGAGGTCCACGCTGGATGCCAGGTGGCGAGAGAGGCGGGCTCAGTACTTCGGGAATGCTAGGGGTCATGCTCTGGAAGCTGAGCTGCGCTGCGGATGGAGATGTCCAAGGTTCAGTGGACTCTTGGCCGGTGCAAGCAAAGCAACGGATGGCAAGCTGTTGCTGGCCATGCTGGACTGCCCATTCTCCCCACTTCCGGATGATGGCAGCCTGTCGCTCCCAGACGCTCGGGAATGTGACACACGTCAGGATCAGTGCCTCCATATAACGTCTATGGGATACGTAAACCTCGATCGCATCGTTGTGGTCGCCCATGCCTAGCATAATTGTGACTGCCGCATGGATATCGCCACTTTCCAGTAATCGTTGAATGTAGACGCGGCCAAGCTTCTGCTGGGAACTCTGACCACCGATGCCGCTCAGAGCCAGGAGCATCCAATCCGATGAAGTCATGTTTTCGGCGCTGGCGTTCATGATGTCAGTGTCAATATCTCCCAGCCATTTAGACAGAAGGATCCGGCTTGCTGATCCAGAGGGGTGCCTGCTCATTTCATCACGGACAAGATCCTCGACCTCCTTGTGCCAACCGAAGATAGTGCTGAGCATCTGCCGGCGTAGGTCATCATTGGTCAACCTGGAGCTGTTAATGCTCATTGGGGCCTTGTATGGAATGTCGCTCAACCGAGTCCGAGTAAATTTGAAGAGGTCGTGGACTTTGTTGTCGTCAGGACTTCTTGGAACTTCATGCCTGAGTCTTGAAGGCCTGTGCCTGGACCGAGATGACGCCATGGATGGAACACTCGTCGTGCCAATTGAATAACCCATTGAGTAAGAATCCATCTCGCGTTTGCCGATGGTGGATGATTTCAGAGAGGTGCCCGCCGAAATGTAGGTGCCTTCTGACGGGCCACGCGACCGTATTGACCCAGCATTGCCTGGTGTGCGCGATCCTGCTGAAGATTGCGACTGGGATGAGACGCCGCTACGGCTCGAAGCTGTGCTCGTGGACTCGTACATTTCATTGCCAGAATCGTGAGGCTGAGTTCGAGCAATGCGAGCAAACGGAGACAGGTGGTCGTCATCACTCTCTGAAATGCCATTCTCGATAGGGATTGAGCTAGTCTCGGATTCCGAAGTGTTGATGGTGGTGCTCGAGTGAACAGACTTGTTGCCGGGCTCCTCAATGGAGTTGGGTGGCGAAGGGGGCAGCAAGTTGACAGGGTGTTGGACGTTGGCCGTCATTATGGCTGGCGAGTTCAGGTCGAATTGCTGTACTGTCGCATTGGGCCCTACTGTGAACAGACTTGCACCAGGTCCATACACTGCAATACCTTTGACGTGTTCTAAAGTCGGGATAGAGTCGAAGGTGACATGCTTTGTCCTCACGTCCCATGAGAGCGTTTCCCTAGGCAGGCGTTAGTGGTGATGGCTTCATGCAAATAAGCGCGGGCGTAGCCCGCGCCATGGAACAGTAACATACGAGTCGGAATGTTGGATAATACGACCCATCTTAGACCAACCCATCCAGTTCGGGCCTGGGACCGCCGTATCTCTTCTTTTCAACAATCGGACAACCTTTGCAGGGTCTTCGGCACTGTGTGACTTGGCCACACTCCAGACTCTGAGGTCGCCGTCATGGGTTTGCACGGCCAGCATGTCGGACTTTTGCCGTGAGGAAGAGGCATGCCATGCCAGTGTGACAATAGGCGAAGGGGCACGCTGAGTGGTTAGGTTGTGTAGAATTGTGAAACGGGGTTGAAGAGTTGCGATTAGTAGAGAGCCATTTTGATATCTGCCATTGTGTTAGCGAGGCTGTGGAGGCAGCTGCAAACGATTCCAACTTACCCGATGGCGAACGTCCGGCAATCTGCCGAGGGTGCCAGAGCAGTGACGGCAATCTGATCGATAGTCCTGGACGATATGTGCTCGGAAGTTGTGGGCTCAAAAAGGATGATGCTGCCTTGGGTATTCCCTGGGAGGTTGTAAGTCCAAGCGAGAGACTCGATCAGGGAACCAGAATACTAACCGAACGCGACATTTCCATTTCTCATCCAAGCAGCCGTTGTCAGATGCTCGTAGGAAGCAAACCGGGCGACCTCGTCACCTGTCATCAAGTCCCACACAATGGCTGTCTGGCCGGCATCGTAGCTGACGACGAAGCGACCACCTCCAACCTCGCTTTGGTTGTCCACAGCAAGTAGCTGCACCTCGTCTGCATGCCTGGAAAACCTCCTCTCAATGGCCAGCGAGTCGTGATGGCAGCAAACCACTGAAGAACCCTGGGCATAAAGAAACATGGAAGCGGTGGCTGCGCATGGGTCGAATGACCTGAGATCTTTGACGGAGGGCATTGTGCGATAATCCTGTGTCTGGGCAGGCCTCTTCGTCTGCGACCTCCCAGAGCCTGCCGTCATGGCACGATTCATCGAAGGGGTGGACATGGCTGGGGTTGATATTATCCTGTAGTTGCGTCGATGGGCTACCAATGGCTCCGGCGAGTCGGCCAGACGCAGGTAGGCCAAAGGACTGTCCTCCCCCGACGCTCGAGTGTAACAATCCGGTGGAACGGTACACCCACCGTACCACGGCGTTTTCAATGAGAGGGGAATCCACTCCGGTCCTAATGGTTCGTAGGATGAATCTGATAAATGGGTGCAGAACGCTGTTCTCAGAGTTGGACCATTGAAAGTGGAATCTGCTACTGCCCGCACCCGAACGATGCGCTCGTCGCACGTCTCAGCCGAACAAGGAACCCGGCAGTCGAAGGACGCGAGTACAATAGGTCACTTGGTGAATGTTGGTTCCCGGAGAGCGTGGACACCGATGATGTTGAGTGCACAGATGCGTCGACGGTGTAAGCCGGTCTGTATGTCTCGGTTGCAAGCTTGCAACACAGAAGCGCGGTGAAGAGAACTGGGAAGGAGGCGCAAGTGAAGCTGGCCCGAGGGGCGGCGGGTTCGCAAGAGACGCTGTAGGCGCAAGCGAAGGGCACAGCTTTTTTCGAATTCCCAACGAGGGGTGGGCCGGGCGCTTGTTTTGTGCAGCCAGGTACTCCTTGTAAGTACGACGTGAGGATATGGGCAGGCTGTCGTCCGCAGGAGATGATGTTGATTGTGTCGGTATACAGAGAATATGGAGGTATAAAGTCGTGAGGCAGCGTGTGGAATGAGATGGAGGGTGGGAAAAGAAGAAGAGAAGGAGACGGCACAGCAAGCACACAGACGCGCACATGCACGCTCGTAGACGCACACGGAGACACACACTGGCAAACACACACACAGAGTACGAGGATTAGGGGACTTGGGGGACCATGGACAACGAGAGAGATCGGAGGTTGGGGGTGTGATAGGCCCAAGAACTGGAGTCAGAGAGCATGGCGCCTAAGTGGTGGTGAGCTGTGCTGTCACTGGACAAGGTTGCCAGCCATATAAAATTAGAGCCCTGCGACACGGTGAATTGGGCAGCGGATACGGACCGGCAGCCAAGCCAAGACGATGCATGGCCCAGGATACCACCCCCCTCCCCACCCCCATACAGACGTATCGGTGGTTGAAGGCAAGCCACAAGACCCCATGCCCGGTGGATGCGGGTGGGCGGTTGCGCGTGCAGTTAGACCCGGAAAAAGGCGAGGACGAGACAAGCTCTGGACGAATTGACAGAGGGCCGGGCGGTACTTAGTCTCGATGGATTGCCCTCGTGCACTTAACTCGGCGTGAACGTCGTCCTATCAACCAGGTGCCGCCATTGCGTGAAGCCGAAGGGATCCTTGGAGAAATACAAATCTGCAGGCCGTATCTTGCTCGCTTCTGACGTATGCATCCCAGTATTGTACGAAGTAGCGGCATGGCTCCTAGACAAATCTGCAAGGCCAACTGGTCACTGTCCAGGCCTCCCGGTTCCCTCTATGGCCGGCATGGCTTTGTGGTTGCGGGGTTGCAATGGGCTGGTCACACAACAGAGGTAGGTCCGTCATCTCCCATTCACTGAGAGGCGAGAAATCTTGAGCAGGGACCCGGTACCTTACAGGGAAGATGGGGGGTCAAATCTTACCTGCGCTGGCCGACCGAGGGCATTTCAGATGCACATCACACACAGCCGAGAGGCCCGGCACAGCACCGGCAGCACACCGCACGGACGAAGCCGTAAGACAGTCAAGCGCGGGCTTCAAGTCGACGGCGGAAAAAAGACCTAATGGATCCAGGTTCCAGGGAATCTTGTCGTTGGTCTCTGGGACAACAAACTAGTCGCACCAAAGTGGACAGAGGCGATGGAATGAGTGGCTTGACTGGCGTGCTGAATCGTTAACGGCCAGAAATCGAGCATTGAAGACATGTGGTTGGGCTCTTTTTTTTTTGGCTTGGACCGGCGGCGGGGGCAGGAACGGCCAGCGTGCAATGGCAAGAGGCGTGGTAGCGCCGACGTTGACGGCGAGCCGTGATTGGCCATGGTGTGCTGCAGGTCGTGCAAGGGGCGGGCCAATCAGCGGGACTATCACCCATTTCGACAGGGGCACCTTCCTCAGTCGCCGCCAAAGAGCCAGAGAGCCAGAAAACCAAAGACGGTGGGTGCATGGCTCCTGCACCTCGAACCAACTTCGGTCGGTCCCTTCCCGCCGCCACCCAGGGGCCAGCATTAGCCCCACCCTTGCCGGCCCAGTCCAGTAAGGTAGGCACCTTACGTACTGAGGTACGTACCGAAATCCCACACTTTGTCCTCTTCTCTCCACTCCAACTGGTGCCTCCTGTCACCACCATCCACCATCCACGTCCAGCTACCTTACCTATCACTATCAGCCTCTCCACCCATACTTGATGTCCGGCGCATCTGATTATCTTGCAATCACAATCCTTAGCCTGCAACTACCGACTCGCTGATGGACCAACCAACAGACACGAAACCAACCTGTTGCCCGGTTCGACCAACCAGAACATCGTCAATCCCCCCCATGCGCTCTCGCAGGCCAGACAGATGCCGTGCTCCCCGCAAACTACTGCATATGCACTTCACATCTGCTTCATTTCCCCCCATGCCCCTAAAAGGAGAGCCCAAGACGATTCCATTCCTCAACTCCGGATGGCTGGTATCTGTATGTCCTAACCCAGGCTACTGCATGTAGGACGTGGTAAGCCTTCCATCATGGGTCGAAAGAACGACCGGCCTGCAAGGCCACAGGCACGCAAGCATGCAGGTAGTGCATATGCCAGTGCAACCATGGCCGCGTACGAGCAGACCGCTTCATAAATAGTCCCATGTGCATTCAACGCCATCTGCCCAGAATAGGCATGAGGCGGCCGTTTCCTTGTTAAGCCCGCCATGGACACGCTGCCACGATGACACACATACGTATGGTGCAGACATCATCAGCCAGGGGAAGAAGCCATCTCCGGATGTGCACGCTTCTGCAACGCCACTTAACAAACCGGCATCTTATAATTGACCTGGTCAAGGGAGCGACGTGAGCATCCCGCTATTGCCGTGTGCGGTGCATACTCATACTACCTTGTCACCCACACCACATTACACCACATCAACAGAATCAGAAGCAAATTAGCAAAGTAAAGCGCACAAGCAGATGTCTCATGCGCATCAAGTCAAACCAAAGTCGACATGATCGACACGTCTTCCGGGGGTTGTGAGTAACAACACCTCCTGTGTCTAGTAAACCCAGCACCAATGGCCAACCATGGTCCGCGTTTCTCGCATCGTCTACTGTTTCCCCTTCTTTTTGTCAACCTGTGGTGCATCATATTGTCGTTTTGCCGGGATTCGCTCATCGACTTGCTGGATACGACTTGGACGTGTTCTTCTCCGGTTTCCATTCATTGTTATTGCTGCCTCGCGCTCCTTCGGATCAGCTCCCGGCTCCTCGTCCTGAACTTCGCTGTTGCATTGGAGCAGCGCCGCCTAGCTGGAATGTAACCTCGTCGGCCATCCTCTCGTCTATGTATACCCGCGTGGGCCCGCCTGAGCAAGGATCCTTGTCGAAACCCCCAAAGCTGAGCCCTCACCCATTGGATCTTGATGCTTGGTCCATCTCGTCTCCACGTCCGGGCTTTACATGAGTGTGCCGACAATGTATTGCCCGCAGCCCTATATCAGGGTTGTCAACATCTCTTGTGCTGTGATTGATAGCATTGCTTAAGCTCGTCTTCGTCTAGGGCCACCACGTGAAACATGGCATGACATGTAGGTCACCCGAAGCTCCTTACTCCTGAGTCCAAGCGGGCTGAAGCGGAATCACGCGTTGGCGTTATGTAGTATTCGTCATCTTAGTATATTAAGCGTCTTGCATGGTTGGGGAATGCAACCCCATCGCCGTTCGCCCGTCGCGATCCTACATACATCGACGCCTCCCAGGCTGGTGCAAGGCGTAAATCAGGCACGGCGACCAGGTACGCCTTGTTGTCCCAATCGGCTACTTATACTACCTCACGGCAACTAGCCGCAGTCTAGCGTCACATCCGCGCGCCTCTCAATACCAGGACAAGGTGCACTTTCGTCTCCCGAGTTCATGCGGCCGAATTTAGACTCCCTCCATTCGCATCCAACTTCAAGTTGCATAAACACCTTTTAGTCAATGTGCTGTGCAATTTCATCATCATGCCAAATTTGAAGATTTGATAAGGCCGGCTGTTCTTGTCAAGGTTATGTAGACATGCATTGATTATTCGTTTAGCAAATCATCCGAGCTACAAGCACATGCCGTGTACCCCAACAGGAAGCGGAAATGGAGCCTGAATAGCACATCCAATGTCTTCTACCCCAAAGAGGTTCCGGTGTGGTTGTGCCTAATTTGCGCTGTAATGGTTCCCGTTTGCATCTTTATTGCTCCTCATGGTTTTGCGACAGGCACCAAGAACAGCATAAATCCGAAAGCCGTTCTACGATAGGCTCAGGGGTTGGGTTTGGGTTTTTACCTATTCATTGTATGGTTCTCGGTCCTTTTGAATGGGTTACCTGCTACATTGGTACGCTCTATAATGGTCGTTATCGTTCCGGTACCACATAGGAGAGTCTAGAGCAACAGTGGTATGTTCAGGTATTGATGATGCGATGGGCTGATTATACCAGGACAACATAGCACGGACTCAAGATCAAGGCCACCGTTTTATATATAAAAGCGCTAATCAATAGAGTGCTCTAGTCCATTTACATGGCCTGGTACTTGTATCATAATTTATATTATATAGAGTACCTACTACTTTGGAAACCCTTTATATACATATGCCTAGAGGTCACGATCACTGTCGCCTACGTGACTAAGACTCACGGCGCTATCAAAGTCCAAGCCATCGATTTCATGCCAAAAGAAGACGAGGCGGCGGAGGAGTCTTGCTGCAAAGTCGAGATTTCAATTATTCACGATCAAAAGAACGACAGTGCCGCCACCAACGACAACAGTGTTTTGTTCCGTGACAACCCACGGATTGGCTAGCACAGTACCAATCGTGCGAAAGAATACTGCGCCATGGGCTGTCTTCTGGACCTTGAGAGAAGGGGGGCGGTTGATAGTCAATGTCCGAATTTTGAGTCGCGTTGAATGACCATGGAAAGCCCCATCACATCTCACTGGACCTGGCCCACGAGGCCTCGTGTAGACCAGTTTTTGGGAGAGTTGGTCAAGTCTCGTAGACTGTGTTTTGGAAAGCAGGTTCTGCGGGGTAGGAGAGAAGAACTTTTCAACTTTTGCTCTGTGAAGTAGCAGCTTGATATACTAGCCTCGTAGACCTTGAGAGTTTCATAGTTGAGCGTCTCAGTCGTGACCAGCTTTTATTGCCCAAACACCACTCATATAAGTTGGATTGTTTGGTCTAGAGATATCAACAGCCTTATCGGGGGGGGGGGGGTGATGGACTGGTAATCAGTCAGGTTTTCACAAAGGCTCCTCTTCATCTGTTGTCGAGATGTTCCGTATGTGAAGCTAGATACAGGATATAAACTACTCGCATTATTGTGTGCGCGTATACTTTTGGTGTAGATGAATTTTGTTCTACACAATTATACGATCTTCTATTCTAACTATCGAGCCCAACTAACGTATGGCCCAACTTGTGACTAATAGCGCCAGGATTATTCAGACCTACATAAATGCCAGCAGACCAGCTACGATAACAGCCGTCCCAATGAGTTTGTCGCTCAGCCAAGCCTTGTTTCCTCCTGACACGGACAAGGGAGGTGGCGTCGTTGGCGCAGGAGGTGAGCCCGTGGGCTCCGGCACACCCTCGGGGCAATGCCAATGGTCACCATGGGGCTCGCATTCTCCCGCTGCCTCGGTGTTGGAAGGTACGACGACGGTTGTCAGGCTGCTGGGAGTGACGCTTGCAGGAGGAGTAGTCGGCTCTGCAACACCATCGGGACAATGCCAGTGGTCGCCGTGGGGTGTACATTCCCCTTCATCGCTTGTGCCTGTGGGCTCAGGGTTAGGAATGACTGTGGGTTCAGCGACGCCATCAGGGCAGTGCCAATGATCACCATAAGCAGTGCATTCTCCTGTCTCGTCGTCTTCCTGACTTTCCTCGCCGGGAGGGTATGTCGGCTCTGCAACTCCTGGCGGGCAGTGCCAGTGGTCGCCGTGAGCCTCGCATACCTCTTCTGCTTCCTCACCAGAACCGCCAGTAGGCTCCGAAGGTGGAGGGCTGGTAGGCTCAGGGACTCCTGACGGACAATGCCAGTGGTCACCGTGAGCTTCGCACTCCTCTTCTTCCTCGTGCTCTTCGCCGGTGCCATCGGTAGGCTCCGGAGGCGGAGGGCTGGTGGGCTCAGGAATACCGGGTGGACAGTGCCAATGATCCCCATGAGCCTCGCATGCATCATATTCCGCACCTCCTGTTGGCACAGGTGCAGGTGCCTGATCAGGTGGGTATGTGGGCTCAGGAACTCCCGGGGGGCAGTGCCAGTGATCCCCATGGGCTTCACAATCCTCATCTTCGGCATTCTCAGTTGGCTCCGGGGCAGGGGGTTGGTCGGATGGAGATGTAGGCTCAGGGACTCCTGGAGGGCAGTGCCAATGGTCTCCGTGAGCCTCACAGGAGCCACCTTCACCCTCACCCGTAGGTCCTGGAGCAGGTTGACCTCCGGGCGGAGTTGTGGGTTCTGGCACACCTGGAGGACAATGCCAATGATCTCCATGAGGCTCACACCCGCCCTGAGTCTCTGTCGCAGTAGGCTGAGGCTCCGTCTCGCCATCTGGTGGGAAGGTAGGCTCAGGCACTCCAGGGGGGCAGTGCCAATGATCACCATGAGGCTCGCAGGAACCCCCTCCGGTAGACCCAGTCGTGCTGGGGTCTGGCTCATCATCGCCGCCTGGTGGATGCGTCGGTACCGGGACGCCGGGAGGACAATGCCAGTGGTCACCGTGAGGCTCACACACGCCTAGATCTGTCGTGAATGTGGGGTGCGGTTCGCTGTCAGGGGGCTGCGTTGGCTCAGGAACGCCAGGAGGACAGTGCCAATGATCGCCATGAGGCTCGCAAACACCTGGCGCCGAGGTAATTGTAGGCTCAGGTTCGCCTCCGGGTGGATAAGTCGGTTGAGGAACGCCAGGAGGGCAGTGCCAGTGGTCGTCGTGAGGTTCACACTCTCCAGTTGGCACAGCTGTCTCCGTGGCTGTAGAAGAAGGCTCGCAGTGCCCTAAGCACATGTATTAGACATCCAGATAGTAGCAGCTAGCTTGACTT
The DNA here is from genome assembly GCA_000732775.1 of Stachybotrys chlorohalonatus IBT 40285. Lineage (NCBI taxonomy): Eukaryota > Fungi > Ascomycota > Sordariomycetes > Hypocreales > Stachybotryaceae > Stachybotrys > Stachybotrys chlorohalonatus. The sequence continues at coordinate 4,659 of KL660255.1, read as the reverse complement.
AGTAGAGATGGAACTTACAGTGATCGCCATGAGGAGAGCAAACGGATCCGGTGGGAGAGGGCGGCAGGGTTGGGCTGGTGGTAGGGGGACACGAAACGCTTGTGACGGGAGCCGAGATGACTTCGTACCCAGCGCTAGACAGCGCATGAGAGTCGTAATAGTAGATGGCCGTGTAAGGGACTCCATCTCCACCAGTCCGCAGGGTGCTGTAGTAGGGGACTCTGGCGCCAGAAAAGGAGACGCCTGAGGTTGAGAAGCGGCCATTGAGGGAGGAGCGGAAGCTGGAGTACTCAGTCACCGTGGTAGCGATGCCGTAGGAGACACTGGTGACAGTACTGCGTTTGTTTCAAGTACTTAGTAACATTTCTTTCTTTCTATTCGATGAGTGAAGCACTGTGAAAGGATCTTACTTGCACTGAGCCGCGACGGCAGCAGCCTGGGCCAGGAGCAGAGCAGCTCTAGGCCACGAAGAGAGCTCGATCATGTTTTCAGACGGCGTGCCTCTGTCCCCTTTGCTGAGGTTCTGAACTACAGGTACTCTCTCCTAGGAATAGGGAGGGATGGGCAGAAGAAGCTGGGCTTGTGGGACGGCACTTCTGCCTTCATATAGCCATCGTTCTCATTCCCCTTTCTCGGTGCGATCAACTTCATCGGCTGGAAAACAATAGTTCCATTCTTCAACCGTAACCCTGGCCATTCGTCTCTTCTTGGATGGCCCGAGTGCTACTTGGCGTTCCTACCAACATGATTTTCATGATAGCCCAGTCTGCATGCATGTCTGAGCAAGGAAGGTGGCCTGGTCATGCTTGTGGTGGCAGCCGCTGACGCCACAAGGTGGAAGCAATGGTTTGCTGTTCAAAGCAGATATTCCTTGCTCGTGAGAACCTCTTTGGCCTTTTGATATTGAAATGCCTAGGCGTCAGCTCGCAGGGGTGGGTGTGATGGAGGCTCAATGGCATGCATGACGGGCCATCAAGGTTGTAAGCAAACACTTCCACCTGGGCAGTAAAGCTTGGCTCGAGCTATAGGCCGCACTCGGCGGGTGGAGTCTCTGTAGGTTTTTACCTCTATGTGAATTCTGTCGAATGTTCTGATGATAGCTGTGAAGACTAGGATGTAGGTGTTGGTGACGGTGATAGTGGTGTAGCGAACCGTCCGTTACTCGATGTAGGAGGATCAAAACAAAGGGCGTTATGAGTCTTTCTCATTTGGTAACTTCGCAAACAGAATCACTCTTAATAGTATGCAAACATCTCGTCAACCAGGTCTAACTTGGCCCAGTGCGCAATGGTTGCGTCCCATGTCCAAGGCCTCTTTTAGGAGGTGCCTGTGGCCTGCAGCGCAACGAGGTGAACATGGACTCAAGGCCACGACCATAGTTGGGAGACATCTGATCATAGCTTTGTGGATCATAGTTCAAGCTATCTGCAGGAACATGCAGCTGCCACTTAAAGAGGCCGAATAACCCGTTTGTCCATGGCCGACAAGAACTATAAAGTTTGCCCTGTTCCCCCAAGATTCCGAGCTGCTCAACCCCAAACCAGAACAAGCATCTGCACAGCTCACTTTACTTTACTTCACTTCATCCAGTCCATTCCGAAAACAGTCATAATGGTCAAGATTCTCAGCCTTCTTGTGGCCGCAGCCACCCTCGCCGCCGCGGCTCCCCATGCCCACTACAGCCTCTTCCGACGAGACTGCCCCGAGCTCCCGGAGCTCGCCGATGATGCCGGGTGCAGCATCTGGTCGCTATCCGAGTGTGAGCTCTGCTGCTCCAGCAACCCGGGTTCGAGCTGCCATGCTGGCCATGACGAGAACCCGTGCGGCAGCGGCCAGTCTCACTACCACTGCGACGGCCATTGAGAGTGCACTCGAGATGTCACATGTGAGTTCGTAATAAAAGTCTTGAATGATACCTATCCACCTGCTTATGCTTGACAGCGAATGACGATGGCTGGCTAGGGGTCTTGAGTGGACATTGCGAGTTGTAATCTGCGTCCTACGAAGCAGGCATGTAGATGAAAGGCACTGGGAAAGTTCAATGTTAAAGGGTGAACTATATCATGCCTACTCTCTTCTGCTAGCTAGGCACCTAATCGGAATGGAACTGCACCTGCAATGGCTTTTTTGTATAGGCTGCGTTAACCAGCCCATTCATGTCCACCAACTGACGTTGGCCAGAATAGCCTCGGCCTGGAGAGACACTCAGTAGTATGGTTCAAGACCTCTTATCCTCGCTCTTTACCCTGATTGTTCAGCCCAAACATTACCTCAAGGACATTTGAATCGCTGTTTGCTATGATGGAACCTTGGGACTCACGCGTTAGCCTCTTGAGACGGAAAAGTACTCGAACAGTATAGTGTAGACTACCCGTATCATTTCCGTAGGTCAGTAAGCAGCTCGATGCCTTTTTGTGCTAGATGAATGTAGATAAATAATTGCGGCTCTTGAACCAAAAGGCTTTTGTTCATCATCTCTCCAAAGGGAGATGATTATCGTCTGCTGCATGTTGTTTGTCAACGAGGACCACTTGATACGAACAACGGCATTGGCTGGAAACTGTCTCCTTGTATTTGAAATGTCTACTTAAAGCGTGTGGTTCCTCTAGGAATTGCAATCAGAATGCCTCGGCCGGCAATTCCACTCACGACCGGTACATGGAACTCCTGTACGCACATGATGCCGTCAAGTGTTGTTCTGAGCTTGCACTTCTACCGTTGTCCTATTTCTCTGTCTGACGTTCCTGGATTCAACATAACAGGATAAATGGAAAGCAATCAAATTGTCACATGTCGGTGGCCCATGATGACATGTACCGCAATTGGCTGTTGCACACCCACGAAGTCAGGGTTTCATTGAATACGCTCCCACGATAACTGACCTCGTCCATCTATTTGTTCCAAGACTAGCCATAAGTACACCTAAGCACCGACTTCGACAACCTCGCGTCCTGCATATCCGAGACAGTCGCAGTCGGGCTCCCACTATCCGTAGCATAAAGAATCCGCAACTCGGAACTGGCTGGGTAGGACCTCCGACAACCCTCGCCTGGGCCAACACGCGGTGCCAATATCGGCTTTACAACGTGTGGCGGTGAGGCATCTCATGCCCGCAATCGGAGCTTTACTCCAGAGCTGGAGGTACATGGATACCCTTTTTGATGAGAGATGTACCGCGCATAGGGGAAGATGAGTGCCGGTTCAGCCCAGACACCCGTGTCTCGGCCCTATTGTCCAGCTTGTCCTCACAATCACATTACAGTCACTCTATTTGGAGAAGCACACCCCCCAATTGCTGTTGATGAATCTGCTGGACCGGAAAGACACCCGTGACACAGATCGTGAATCGCCATCTTTGACTCACCTGGGGCTGCAAGGGGTAGCGCTAACAGATTTACCGCGGCGAAGAGGCCGCAGGATCTGGACTGGATGTGATGACGTCTCGACCAATGCCTTGCCGTGGCTGACCAAGAGCATATCGGCCAGCGTATCACGCAGACGTGACTACAGCCGCAAACAGGCCAAACAAAGCAAGCAGTCCGAGCAGACTTGAATGCTCCTAGGCGCTCAGCTCACCATATGCAGCTCGCTAAGCGCATCACACGGCGCTTGGTTGGTAGCCGACATCGTCCTGTCGTAGAGGTCGCAACTAACACTCGGTCCGGGACATGACAAGCAAGTGCCGTGGTGATAAGAGCCTCGGCTGCAGATAGCACCCCTACCTTACGTCCATCCGTCTCCCATCACATAATCACAATCGCCCTTGCATCGTGCCATCACAGCAACAACCGTCTTGGATACACGGAGATTGTGGAAGGCTGCAGGGTTCGGTCTCCTACCTCCTCAATCGCCGTAACCCGCACGCGGGACCAACCAACAACATCAAACCAACCTGTGCAGAAGACGGACCCCATCATGCGCAAATCACATGTGTCACAGTCAGCAGCCGCAAAATCCGGTCACAAGGAGACGACCGGATGGGCGGGACGGCTGAGACAAATGGAGCGCGTTGTGCCACCTCGCGTGCCAGTCACATGCACGCGTTGGATGAAGGAGACGAAGAAGAAGGGGGTGTATGACAGGACAAGGCTGGGTTGGATTGTGAGGGGAGACTAGCGAATGAGCTTGTCGAGGACCAACCTCATGTTTTCATTGGATGGAAATTGAACGGTTCATCGAATGCACCTCGGGCTCAGCTTTGCGATTGGTGTGTATTTTCAGCCCAGCCGTCAAAGTTCGGTGATTGGTGGGAATGCACCCGGAATTATTATCACAAGTGCCTACCTAGTACTCTGACGGCCAGACCGCTTCACAATTTAATCCACACAAAGCACAGCGCCTTTTCTCACAGTTGTTCCAAACGAGGCAACGCCGGCCATTCATGGGGCCTTGAATCCTCCGCCAAGGGATTCTTCCTCGACCCCCCGGAGATCATCGGGGTCGAGACGAAGAACTTGCCCACAATGACCCCAGGCCAAGCGAAAGTCCTCGAGTAAATGCCAGATTAGGTAGCGATGAACAGACCAAATGTCAATATCCAGGCCTTGCCCACCGTCCATCACATCGAGAGATGTTCTGGCCCTTGTCGGCTCAGGTGTAATACCTTCCCCCCTCCCCCGCCCGAGCCGCCTTTCCCCGCCCCAAGACGCATGCAGGGTC
>KL660245.1:9949-54164 GCA_000732775.1 Stachybotrys chlorohalonatus IBT 40285 | reverse complement strand
GGAGGATCGCTGCAGGGTCGCTGTATCTCTGTCTCATGACAGATCCCTATCTGTGACAATTTAAACTTATTTATAAATATATAAAGATTAAGATCTATATTTACTTCCATTTTTATATTTCTTATAGAATATTAGAGTGGTTTTACAGAAGCGGTCTAGTCTAGCTATTCTAGTCCTAGAGCACTTTATACCTTATCGAACAGGTACTAGAATTTAGCCTATCGATCGGAGTCTTCGGAATAAAGCCTTTGGAATAAAGCCATCGGATGAAAGACATCGGGAGAAGGCCATCAGAATACACCCATCGGAAGTATTATATAAATGACCCTCGCTGATATCGTTCGCACCCTAGGAAGGGCGCCATAGGGCATACCATCTAGAATACCCTCACCTTCGTCCATAGTAAGGTCTTGCGCGCCGGGGTGTATATTTGTAAGTAAACTGTTTGCCTGATGATTTTTATGTGGCTATAGGAATCTTTCTTTGGAAATCAAGGTACTTGCTCGCAAATCTTCCATTTCTGGGGTAGCAGATTAGCCGGGCAGCCCATGATACCATGCCATGGGCAGAACAATTTTATTTCTGCATTTATTTCTGCATATGCCTTCGAGTTCAGCTTGGCCACCTATGTAACTATGTAGCAATTACCACAAATTGAGGATACGACAACCCTCAATTTGGAATCAGTTTGTTAAGCGATCAAGGACACAAGTTGCGGGTCATGAAGTTGCTCCGCAGGTTGAAAGCAGAACCACGGCGGCTCCAAGCTCCTCCTTGGCGGTCGGCGCACGCTTCAATTACCCTGCTGTTCGGACAAGACGTCCCCGGCCTACCCAATGCAGACAGCAAATTCGCCTTCTCACCACCTCTCCGCATGCTCACCGAGCTGTGACAAGATGTATATAAAGGGCATTATGGACAGGCTTCCCAAAGGAATTTCGGTAAGCTCCCAGATCAATTCCATCGACAGTCAGATCAAGCTTCCGATACAATGCGTCACGCCCTCGCCGCCTCTCTGCTGGCCTTGGCTGGTCAGCAAGTCGCCGCCCAAGTCCCCGCCGGATTCGTAACCACGAGCGGAGACAAGTTCTCGCTGGACGGCGAGGAGTTTATCTTTGCCGGCAGCAACGCCTACTACTGGCCGTTCAACATTGTAGGTGAAATATCAAGTATTGCAACCACGTGTATACTGAGACGATCATGACAGTGGGGTGATGACCATTATGCCGATGTTGAGGCTGGCGCTCTCGCCGCTCTCGACGCTGGTCTCAGAGTTGTCCGTACATGGGCCTTCCATGACCAGAACGCAACCACCATCGCTGGCGGGCTCCCCCAGTACGGCAGCGGAGCCGAGGAGACCGTCATTCAAACATTCAACCCGGATGGCACCGTCGACATTGACCTCGGCATCCTCGAGGTGGTTGTTCGAGCCGCTGAGAACACCGGTCTGAAGCTGGTCCTCGCCCTGACCAACAACTGGGCTGATTACGGTGGCATGGACGTCTACACCGTTAACCACGGTGGCCGATACCACGACGATGTAAGAACACATGTTTATCCATTCATTTTGCTCTCATCATCTAATTGAGGAATTTGCAATAGTTCTACCGTCTTCCCGCCATCAAGGATGCCTTCAAGAACTACATCTCCGTTGTCGTTGGGCATTTCAAGGACTCTCCCGCCATCTTCGCTTGGGAGGTTGCCAACGAGGCCCGATGTGGTGCTGATGGAACTCGCAACCTTCCCCGCGGCCCCGACTGTGATGCTGATCTTCTTCTCGAGTGGTATGATGAAATCAGCACACACATCAAGTCCATCGATCCCAACCACCTTGTCACCACTGGTAGCGAGGGTCACTTCGACCGCGTGTCGGAAGACTGGACTTACAACGGTGCCGAGGGTGGCGACTTTGATGCCGAGGCCACTTTGCCCAACATTGACTACACAACCTTCCACTCGTACCCTGACTGGTGGGGCAAGACCCCCGAGTGGACTGAGCAGTGGATCATCGACCACGCCGCGGCCGGCAACGGCAAGCCCGTCGTGCATGAGGAGTACGGCTGGCTGGCGTCCAACGCCCTTGACCGTGTCGAGGTTGTGGGCCGATGGCAGGCCGTGTCGCTCGAGTTGGAGATGTCGGATATGTACTGGCAGTTTGGCTACTCCGGCTACTCGACTGGACGTAACCACAACGATGGGTTCACCATCTACTTGGACGACGCCGAGGCCCAGCCTCTTGTCTACGAGCACGCCGCGGCTGTTAACGCGCTGAACGGTGGTGGCGAGGAGCCCACTCCCACCCCTCCGCCTTCGACCACGACCTCAATGCCGACTCCCACCTCGACAAGCACTACGCCGCCCGCCGCCACCACGACGTCTGCCGGCCCCGTTCAAGTCCGCTGGGGCCAGTGCGGAGGTGTCTCCTGGTCTGGACCTACCGTGTGCCAGGCCCCCTACACCTGCCAAAGACAGAATGACTGGTACTACCAGTGCCTGTAAATCCTCAGTTGAGCAGGGCGTGTGTGGGCTTTGTATGGTGTGTTCAAATAGCCATATTGAGAAGGACAGCGCTGGTACGAACGCCTTTGCCTGCCCGATAATTTTTGTATAGAATTATTCTTCTTAAATATGACATTAAAAGAGAACACATGCCTCATCCATTTCATTGCTCTTTATATCTCATATTCTTCATACAAGGACCCACTCGCTCCCTCGCTTAATGAATTTGTCTACGAGTAACCCGAGATCTACCAGGACGAATCGGCATATATAGAAACCGAAAAACTCTGCCGCGTGCCGTGTACACAGCTCCAGCCCGACCTGTGTTTTGTCAGCATGGCGCAGTCCGGGGTCATCGACCTGCCGCGCAATTTGATCTATTGACAAAGATGTCATGTTAGCTGAGAAGAACGCTAGATGTAGTCATAAGCAAGACAGGCATTGCTTACCGATGACCTGGGCAGCATCGAACAGCCGGGCAAGCGAACTCATGTAGTTAGAGTTCGGTCCTGTGAATTGAGCCGAGCCAACTTCTCGTTTGGCGGGCCGGCTTGTCGGGTGCGTGGTCATTGGTAGCGATGCCAGACTGGCAGCGTCCTTGCCGATTTCCATCACCGGAACGATGCGGCTACCATTCGAGGCTCCTAATCCGACGGCTGAATTCTTGGACCGTAGTCGTCGCCAGGAGAATGATGAGGGCGTTTTGCCCGAGACACTCGCAGACCGAGGCAAATTAGACGCGTTTGCCCCTTCTGCAGTGCCCCCAGCTTCCTTGAACAGCGTCCCTGAACCTTGTACTCCTACTTCATTGCCGAGTTTCCGACTCAAGGCAGCCTGGACTTCCTCCAAAATCCCTTCGAGAGACTGCATTTCTTCTAAGACGGCATCTGCGTCGTACGTGTCGACCTTGGCGAGCTTTAGTAGCGCGGCTGTCAAGTAATCGCAATGCGAAATTTTGTCGTCGACGTTCTTCAATTTTACTCCCTTGACCCTCCATACATCTCTTGGTACAAAGAGTTTGGTACTCAAATAGCCACCGCGAGGATGCACGAGGGTTTGATACAAAGATCGCATGAGCCAGAACGGGCGCAGCATGAAGTCTACGGGGCATGGTTCAAGGGGCACAGGGGCGTCCTGGGAAACCGAGTTTGGAGATCCGGGGCTATTTGGGGCATGGAAATTATCATCAAATAACGAGAGTCCCGTGGATGGCCCTTCAATCTTTTCGCGAAACGCTGTCGTCAGGGGCGTCGGTAGTGCTGGGACGGCAGGGACTCTCGAGTTGGAGAAGAAAGTACTCGAAGGGGTGCTTGGCGACATATCGGAGCCATCATCAAAGTTGGATATGGACATATTCCTGCTCTTTAAGCTTCTTAAGCTGGAAGAGGACAAATTCTTGTGTAGTCTCTCAGGCGAGGGAGAGATATGTCCTTCCGCGGCCCCTTCGTCGGCACCAAAATAGGTGTCTCGAGAGCCGAAAGGCGAGTCCAATGGCCTCGTATCGGTAGGGCTGAGGTCAGTAAGGGGTGAAGATGGTCTGCGCGTTGGCGGGCCAGTGGCTTCGGCCAGACGCTGTTCGGCTGTTTGGCTGGCGGCTGGCCCTGTAGAACCCATCAGTATAGCATCTTGGAGAGCGCCAGGCTGTGCGGGATTGGTCAAGGCAGTCTTGATCTTCAGCTGTGCTGGGTTTTGGCCAGATAGACGGCGATTTCGCACCGTTTGCGTGCTGTGAGGTAGACGCTGTGGAGGGAGCTCTGGTAGCGATTGTGTTGGAGGTGGAGCAGGAGGACTATGCGGTATCGAAGCCTGCTTAGCATGGCTTGCTTTGGATGAGCCCGATTCGGCGATGGAGGACAGGGGTACCACGGCTGTTGGGGATACCGAAGAATGCTGCCTGGACCGGTTCCCCAATGGTTCTTGACTCGCCTCGAAAGGTCCAAGAGGATTCATGGCGAAATCTTCAATCGTGTAGTCTCGAGTCATTTCCTCCAAGATCCGCTCCTCATCCTCTGATGAGTTCTCATCATAAAAATCCCCTGGCGAAGCCATCGACGGATATTGCTTTTGTCGCTGTACCTGCAAACGAACGCCTAGCTCGGTGGCCATTTCGAGTGCTTCTTGTTCAGTCTGCCGAACACGCTCCCGAGCTAACTCGACTCGCCGTAGCGGATCTCTCGAATCTTCATCGTCAGACCTGCTTGACTCAGGATGGGCTATGCTGGTCTCTGCAGGCTCGTACCCCACGTCATAAGCCGCTTCAATGGCAGCGTCGAGTGCAGTGTCGAACTCAACCTCCGTCTCACCTCTGGAGGCTCGAAGAGGCTTTCTCCGGTATCCCCAGGAGGATGTGCGGGAATGGACCGATGAGCCTGTTGAGCCTCCAGATTCATCAATAGGATCAAGCCACGAATTTTGACTATCCTCTCGAATGTGACGAGGCTCTCTAGACTCATAGTTTCGGGGTTTCATTGCAGCAATGTCTGGCTGAAGAACAAAGTTACTGCTTTCGGAAGATGCTGTGGGGGGTGATGGTGGTCTTCGGGGAGATAGAGGAGGTGGCATAGGAGATGCATCGGCTGTGGTTGTGAATGGTATACCGCTAGGCGATCGGTTGCGTATAGGTGACCGAGAGAAAGAGGACTGTAGAAGTCCTAGTTCAGAGGTCTGAAGAGCAAGCCGAGCAGGCTCTGGAGCTGGCTGGGCGTTGTCGTCCTTGACAATTCGAGTCACGGTTGCAGTTTCAATGACAGGCGCATCCTCCTCCTCGTCTTCCTCGTCCTCTTCGTCTACAACAACCACTACTCCACCTTTCCCCCTTTCTTCGTCTTGCTCGTCGGCGTCTGGTTGAAGGGATGTATCTTGACTATTGGCAGCGCTGGTAGGGCGTGCCGGTAAGGCCTTGTTTGTCTGACCTTGCCACGGACCCATGTGATCTAGCTCATGAATACGACTGGTATATGTACGGTGCTACAATGTTTAGAGTCGTTAATAAAAACTTGCGCCCTAGAATGGGTGCGGTAAAGTTGGACAACTTACGATTGCCTGCAATTTCCGTTTGTCTTCATCTGCATATGTCCTTTGCAAGACATGCTGGAGTAACTCGCAGGCCTCGGCATACGCAGCGCGAGCCCCCTCAAAGTTTTGGGCGTTATCAAGTTTAACTGCGGTGTTTGCTTTCTGCAAGGCCCGCGAAAGCATGGCCTTCTGGGATAGAGCTTTGCCATTGCGAGCCTTACTCGAGTCGTTGCTCCCCTGACCAGATCTCGATCTTGAATGACCACGAGACGACTGAGCGACTCCATGGTTTTGGTCATGGGGCAATGTGACCTGCGCCGACAGAGTAGCAGGGCCATCTTCCATGGCGGCAGAATCCAGACGCCCCGGGTGTGTGGATGATATCACAAATACACTGTGATGCCAAGTGTCGCCGCTCTGCTGAGGATCTTGCGCGCGAGCGTAGTGATTAGGAATAGTCTGTTCCAAGGATGGCGGCAGAGTGACAGGAGGTAAATTGTAGGCTGGGGTGCTGTTCCCGGCAGGGTCGAGCGGGCCGCGCGGGGTATCCTCTGATGGGATCAAAGTCGAGGCACTGGGACGTCGGTGCTTTTGGAGCTTTCGCGGAGATGGTTTTGATGATGGCGGCGACTCTGCGAGAAAAGCTGCCGTGTCAAAGCTGGCACGCCGTCCCTGGCGCCCACTGCTGGAAGCGCGAGGTACCAACACGGAGGTGCGACTCGAGCCAGTCGAGGCAGACCAACGATGGCGTTGATAGTAGGGGCCACTATTGCCGAGCGCACTGCCAGGGGCAACGTTGAGACGGTGGCGGTCGCCAGAAAAAGCAGCGGACTCAGTCTGATTCGGGATCGTCCACCCACCATCTGTCGTCGCATAGGCAGCAGTCGATAGAGGGACGTGAGAAGGAGGATCGGGCGAGTGGGAGTAGAATGTCGAGGGCACAAGGCCTGCTGCCGGGTGTAAGGAGGAATGACGAGGCGGACGAATCACCCGCGAGCCAGCATGGAGCAATGGAGTTTCATAGGACGAGAGCTCCGTCCTTGACATCGGCCTCGGGGCTGCGGACGTTGTGGGGGGTCGCGGACTGGCACCCGTCGATGATAAGTGAGAGTACGTCGAGGCGCCAGCGGTGGAGTACAAGTCCGACGGCTCGTTGGGTACGCCAACTCCCGGCATTCTTAAGACGTCTTAGGACGAAGCAGTCTTGCCGTAACGCCCTTATTGACCTTGCCCATGTGTTCCCACGATGGATCTGCCCGCGTCCAAAACCTCCAGCATGTATTATCTTCCGCAGTGCCGGTCTCTTTCCTCAATATCGAGGCTTCGCAGCGTTTCGTTACGAAATCGGACCCTGGAGCATTCGCAGCGTCAGGGGCGGGCACGGCTAGCTTGTTTGACAAGGCTGCCGGCGCTTCCCAGGAGTCGCTAAAAGGGATATAGCCAACTAAGTCGTAGTCGGTCGGTCGGGACTCAATGGCTTCCACACAAGACTCTTGGTATATTGTCGATGGGTCGTGCACGTCGACAAAAAACATGCGAGGGATATCCAGGACGTGGGCTACATCACTTCGTTTATATCGAGATGTGCAGAAACGGTGCTTTACATATAACGTCTGCCGCTTATTTCCCATACCAAGGATATACCTGCTTGTGGTGAGGCTCCACTTGCCAGAGGAAAGGGGAAGGTGGGGGAACAGAGAGGGCCAATGGTAGGTGCCTTGTGGTTTAGTATTCGATATACATGTTCTAAGCGTGATCATCCGCACATGCCGTACTTAGCTTCAATTGCTCTGATGAATACCAATTACCTCTATGATGTGCCATACTCAGACTGCAGAAAGTCTCGCCTCTCCTCCATCACATTCAGACGGGAGGAAGGCAAAGTTCAGATGCCGCAAGATAGTCCCTGACTCGTTTATTGATCTTAAATGCTGGTGGATTTCCGAAACAAGCTAAGTTTGCGGAGCGGCTATTCCCCAACGGGCCTCAGCCCCTGCTTGCAGGTGCATTAAAGCTTGATAAATTTGGAGCTCTTGCGATGGATCAGCTCTTGCGATGGATCACCACGCCCATTCCGTACCTACTTGCCTTTGAGAACTGCTATCCTTGGCTTTCACATGGTTAACAAACGATCTTGATACCCACTGCCACAATGGCCAGTGTCGATGAAATCTTCAAGGTAAGTCTCTCTGCGCAGATCGATCTCTGTACAAAACAAGTGGTAAACTCTAACATGTTGAAGCAAGCTGGTATGCCCAGCAAGCGCAAGCTAGACCCTGTTCGCGATCCGAGTAAGCCAATGCTTCAAAGTGCTTGGATGGCTCCGAACGTGGCACTGACTCATGCGCGTAGATGAGATTTACAAGTCGGCGAAGCTCGATCCTCATACCACAGAACGCCATGCGCGAGTAGAGGCCGATGACGGCAACGATGATGACTTCGGCCCCGAGCTGCCTCCCGAAGATACGGATATCAGAAACGGCGAGGGCGAGGATGATGACGAGGAAGGGCGATTCTTCGGGGGAGGCATTACAAAACAAGAGTCAGAAGTTTTGGACTTTGTTGAAGGAGCCAACCTGGGCCAGATTTCAGACAAGATCGACGTTGCGTGGCTGCGGAAAACGGCTCTCAACTTTGAAAAACGCATTACGAAGAACGCAGAGCTACGAGCAAAATACGAACACGATCCCCAGAGATTCATCACAAGCGAGGCCGACCTGGACGCCGATATCAAGGACCTCTCGGTCCTGTCAGAACACCCAGAACTATACCCGGATTTCGTTGCCTTGGGCTGTGTCGCAAGTCTAGTCGGGTTGCTTGCGCACGAAAACACCGATATTGCCATTGACGCCATTGAGATTATTCAAGAGCTTACCGACGATGACGTGTCCGCCGAGGATGACCAATGGAACACCCTGACTGATGCCCTTCTCAGTGCTGGACTGCTGGAGCTGCTCATATCTAACCTTTCTCGCCTCAACGAAGACGACGAGTCCGATCGCAATGGTGTCTACCACAGCCTCGGGGTGGTGGAAAATCTGTGTTCCAGGACGGTTACTGCTTCACAGATTGGGCAGGACGACACTGTGCTGCGCTGGCTGCTCAACCGTGCACAGCGAAAGGAAGCGACCGTGACCCAGAACAAGCAATACGCTACGGAAATCCTGGCAATTCTAGCGCAGTCATCACCGGAAAGTAGGCAGGGCATACTCAAGATGGACGCAGTTGATATTCTGCTCCAATTAGTCGCCCCGTACCGCAAATCCGACCCTGAGAAAGGCACCGAGGAGGAGGAGTTCATGGAAAACCTATTCGAAGCTTTGACATGCCTTGTCGATGAGACCGAAGGAAAGAATAAACTGATCCAGGCAGAGGGCATTGAGTTGTGCCTGATTATGCTAAAAGACGGCAAGATGAGTAAAATCCCTGCCTTGCGACTCTTAGACCACGCCACGGCCGGAAGGACGGGCGTTGAAGTATGCCAGAAGCTTGTGGAGGCAGGCGGCATCAAAACGACATTCACGCTCTTCAGCAAAACTTCGGATCGTCGCGCCATTATCCACCTTTTAGCTATATTCGCGTCTATGCTGCGGCTTCTACCTGCCGATTCAGCAGAGAGAATCCGCGTGCTCGCCAAATTCGTGGAAAAGGATTACAGCAAGATCGCGAAGCTAGTCAGTTTGCGATCTGACTACAGCTCTCGTATACGAAAGGTTGAGGAGGAAAGCACAGCATCGGCCAACGGCGACGAGCTGTCCGATGTCGAGCTATTATCTAGGAGGTTAGACGCAGGGCTCCATACACTGCAAACCATCGACACGATACTGGCGTGGCTTGTAGCCGAAGACAACGGAGCAAAATCAAAGATACAGCAGCTTTTAATTGCACAGAACGGGAATTGGGACAGTCTGAAGAGGACGATTTCAGAGCAAATCGAAGGATTGGACGCCCTGGAAGAGGATAGCCAGGAACTCAAAGACATGTTGACAACGCTTGTGGAGTTTCTATAATTCAATTGAATAAGAGTAGGCCCCGCATCTTGGGTCGCAAAGCGTAGGGGTGTCTCGTCGTGTTGGGCAATGACTTCCTCGTTTATGTACCGTGACAGCTGAATTCGGCCTGGTGCCGCTTGACATGACCAACCCCTCAAGCTTTTGTAGGTGCAACGGGCTTCACATCGAATACAGCACTCAGCAGATTCTTAACAACCTCGCCCTGCTTCTTCTTGCCAGTGGTCTTGATCTCGCTAATCTGCTTGTCGGCGTCCTTGTTTGCTTCGTCCTCCGCGGCTTGGTTGCCTTTGCTGTGCTGCAATGCCGCTCGTTAACAATCCGTCGTCGCCTGCGCGCTTATCCGTCGAGGGACGTACCTCTGCCTCGAATTTCTTGAACTCTTCCTCCTTCTGGGTCTTGTACTGCTCTATCTCCTTCTTGGCTTCATCGCGGGCTTCCCTGATGCGCTTCGTTCGGTCTAAAGAGATTCAGCTCTGGTTACTTTATCGATCGTGCTGTTGAGCGGGGTCGTTGGCTGGACTCACACTCGCGGGCTGCGTCAGGTACCCAAGCATTAGCGAATATTCCAATCAGCATATTCAAGTATTGCGCAGCCACAACACACGTACCCTTCTGGACAATCTTTGCAGCCTCTCGCTCGGCCTGCCATGGTGGATCTCGTCAGTAGGTGTGTTTCGCGTTAGGATAGTGGTCGGAGTGGCATTGTTGAGCGAAGCATACATCGAGGAGAGTCTGGATACCAGCCGAGTTCTGTGCCGACTAGAATGCTTTAGTTAGCAGGTGCTTAAACCAACAGCTCTATAATGAAGACTCCGAAAGTGAGCGGAAGAGAGACTGCTGGGATCAAAGGAAAATTTGTGTATGCTGAGAGTTTGAGGGATGAGCCACAAGCTGAAGCTTGCACTTGGTAGCACGTAGCAGCGTTGGCTCTCCAATGCATCGAGATGCAAACATAGCCAAGGCAGACAAATGGGGGAAGAGGAGAGAGGAAGGGCATACCATAGTGGTATAATGGCTAAGGAGAAAATAGGAATAGCGAGCTGATCACTGCTGATAGATTGAAACCCTCTAGTGATGCTGTCGACGGAGGCTCAGGCGTAGGAGTTCGAGGTTCGCAGATGTGGAGGTTGACAATGCTCCAACAAGAGTGACGTTGGGTGAGCGCTGCAGGAAGCTGGTACAGCAGTAGCGTCGGTGATGCGTACCCACATACAGGTACCTCGCCAGCACGCCGTGGCTGCCATGGCACCCCTGTCGTCTACCTTGCGCCAAGCTTGTTCAGCACAGTGCACGGTGCCACAAGCACCTGGTATTTTCACATTTCCAAGGCCACTCGAGGAGGTACATCGATCAGAGCCCCACTTCATTCAGAGGTACTTGCATTATTGTGCACACCAGACATACCCAGAGCCTGCACAGCTTATCCATATATGCGAGGCTGGTGTTCTCCTGCAAGGCTGCGAACGACATGTGCCTACTTGGGAAAATATAGCACCAGTTCAGTCTCCAGCCAAACTCAAGCTTCATGAGCTGAACCGCATATCATACACATACATCCTTATCAAAGCTAGACCCCAGCAGGTCCTTGCTTCACGTTCGTACAATCCTTCCATCACAATATCCCAGAGATATCTGAAGAGTTGTGGAAACGACCGGCCGTACACTGCGGGTACACACACTTCATCCCGGCCATGTCCAAGGCGTCCAAGCTAACGCTCGCCGCGACGTCTTTTGTTGCGGCCTGCACCGTCGTTGCCGTTCACTTCCAGCAAACCTTTGAGCGCGATGTGAGTTTCGTGCCGTCACTACAAGGCTTACCTCGGCTTTGCCGCCTCTAACAATAGCGTAGGCTATGCACCAAGGCGTCGTTCGAGACATGGAACAACAGCGTATAAAGCGCGAGCGCCAGCTTGACTTCGACATGCAGAAAATCCTTGAAGCAGAGTATAAACGAGAGCAAACTGTTCACGACTCCGTAGATCAGGACAACCCAAACTCGTCGCCACAGAAATAGCTTGGATTCAAGCATACTAGCTTGCTGTCTATTCCAGCTGGATGAATTGTACAACAATCCTGTCATCATCACTCTTATCCATTCCGTGTAGCATAGACCTCGTTATTTGTTTGTATTCTTAGCAACATACTTTTGTGCTATTATTGACACACTTCGGTATTTGTTGTCCTACCACATAGACAACGATACGAATGATGAGAAGCATCCTCATGCGCAGTTCCTGGGCTCCCCGGTTCCTTCCTGTGAGCCCTCCCAACGTCAATCCATTCCATCAAGGATCAACGGTGTGTCGCAAACAAATTTCTATGAAGACGTCCGAATAACCAAGTAGACCCCTCCACCATCCGGCTACGTCTGCCTCTACCTCACGGAGGCGCCGGATCGGTCGGTAAACATCCTTGCCGCAATGTTCATGGACTGAAGCTCCTGGAAAAGGAGTTTCGCGGCATAAGGAATATGAATCTGCGCAATCTTGGTCTTGTTCTTGCAGGGCCGGCACTCGAACGATTGCTTGGAAAGGTTTCTATCCAGCTGTTAGCATATTTCTTCAAGTTACGAGCGCGCCGAGACACTTACGCGATAGGCGTCATGAGTCCACAGATCTCACAAATGTGGACTCGGAACGCATCCGATACCTCGAACAATCGCTCCTTCAAGAAGGCTGCCGCACCATGGGCAATCATACAATCACGTTCCATTTCTCCGAAACGCAACCCACCATCTCTCGCACGACCCTCCACAGGCTGCCTGGTCATGATTTGCACTGGTCCGCGAGCTCGTGCGTGAATCTTGTCGTCCACCAT
Organism: Stachybotrys chlorohalonatus IBT 40285; assembly: GCA_000732775.1. NCBI lineage: Eukaryota > Fungi > Ascomycota > Sordariomycetes > Hypocreales > Stachybotryaceae > Stachybotrys > Stachybotrys chlorohalonatus. The sequence goes on along the minus strand of KL660245.1, from coordinate 41,820 downwards.
GTGGCGCAGTCGCTGGTAGTATGTTGGCCCAAAGAAGACCTGGGCTCTGAGCTTACGACCAGTGTGGCCATTGTACATGATCTCGAAGCCTCGAGATTGATAGCCATGCTTACGGAGCAGATCAGACACCGAATCAACCGTCACATCCGTGAACGGGGTTGCGTCTCCCTCCATTCCCTCGAGCGTTGACACCTTGCTCAATAAGCACTCAATCAAATGTGCAATCGTCATACGGGACGGGATAGCGTGGGGGTTGATGATGATATCCGGCGTCAGACCCTCACGTGAGAAAGGCATATCCTCTTGTCGGTACGTTACACCAATCGTACCCTTCTGTCCGTGTCGAGAGGCGAATTTGTCACCAATTTGAGGGATCTTGGTTGTTCGTACTCGGACTTTGACATACTTGACATTGTCTGCGTTGACCGTCACCACAACCGAGTCGACAATGCCGTTTTCGGTGCTTCGAAGGGGAGTTGAAATATCGCGTCTTTGATGGGCAGTGGTCCTCGTGCCGAGATCCTGATTATCTGGATCAATCGGGGCCGTCTTGCCGATGATGATGTCTTCTCCCGAAACTCGCACACCTGGTGCCACGATGCCGTCGGGATCTAGCTTGTCATAGGTGCCGTGCTTCATCCGTAGTGTGCTCTGGTGGAAAGGCTTCTCAAAGACTTCCGTGTAGTTGAGGCCGACCTTTTTCTCTTGGTCCGAATAGGAACGGAAGAACAGACTTCGGAACAAGCCCCTGTCAATACTGCTCTGGTTCATGATGACGGAATCTTCTTGATTGTAACCAGAATAGCACGCAATTGCGACGATTGCATTTTGACCTGCTGGCAGTTCTCGGAACCGTAGGAATTCCATGGATCTGGTGGTGGCAAGCGGCTTTTGAGGATAGTATAGAATATTGGCCATGGTGTCCATGCGACGAGAGTAATTTGTCAAGAAGAAACCCATGGCCTGCTTACCCATGGCCGATTGATATGTATTACGAGGGGACTATTATGGAAGAGTCAGCTAATTCATTTTCACAAAGAACCTACGCCACAAGATGCAGCGCCGTGGAACATACCTGGTTATGATCTGGGAAGGGAATGATACTGGCGCAGATACCCAAGATCATACTGGGATGGATCTCACAGTGGGTGTACATGTGAGTGGTAGGATTGGTTTTGGTCTTTAGTCGTTTGTTCGGGTCGTCGCTCGTGTCTTCGATGACGGCGTTTCCAGCCTTCTGTGCACGATATAGCTCAAGATCTTCCGGTGTCATACATATCATGGCGGTCTCCTCCTCTTCGGCGTCCAGGTACTCGACGGCGCCGGCTGCGATCAAACCTTTCCAGCCAAATTTCTGCTCAGGATCCTCCGGAGGATCTGCTTGCTCCTCTGCTAACCGATTGACAAGATCCTTTGTGAGAACCAGTTGTCCCTTCTGAGTCCCCGTCTCCACGTCGTCTTCCTGTTGCACGGTGAACACGGGACGCATGACTCGGCCCGCATCGGAGAAAATGTTGAACTCTTGATCCCGAATATCTCTGACTAGCGAAACCTCGTACTGCACGTAGGACTTGCGACGGGTGTCTAAGACCTGACTGACCAGATGCTTGGGATCCTGATGAACGCCGACCCAGACACCGTTAACGAAAATCTTGGTGGCGTGCGGGTACCGCAAAGGTTCGTACTCCTCCACGACCTCCATTCCTCGGTTGATCATGAACTCAATCAATGGCTCCGCGGGGGAACCAACACTAACGTAGCACATCAATGACAGGTTCTTCACGAGGCCACAGGCCTGTCCTTCTGGAGTTTCTGCAGGGCAAACCAAGCCCCAGTGGGTGTTGTGAAGCTGACGAGGCTTGGCCAACTTTCCGTCCCTTCCAATAGGAGTGTTGGTGCGGCGTAAATGAGAGAGCGTGGAGGCAAAAGTGTAACGGTTGAGCACCTGCGAGACGCCAGCAGTTGAGCTCGCAGCCTTTTTCTGGTCCCCCCAGTTTCCTGTAGCCAAGGAGTACTTGAGACCGTTGGTCAAAGTTCCTTTTTTGATGCCACCCGCTAAGCTGAAGGGTCGGTTTGCCTCAACGCAACGTCGTAGGTAGGTTGAGAATTCCAGATTCATCCTGCGCATGATACCACGGAAAAGCTTGGCCAGCAGAGGTCCAGCTAGATCCAAACGCTTCTTGCCAAAGTGGTCGCGATCGTCAGGTTCTCGCCTACCCAAAGCGCATTGAAGGAGTTTGTGAACCATGTAGCCGAGGAAAAAGGCCTTTCTCGTCTCGCTGCCCCCCTTCTGCGAGATGTGAGGTAGAGTTTCCTTTTGAAGAATGTCTTTGGCAACTCGCACACGCTTATCACGACTCAAACCGGCCTGGTCCCTGTTACCACGCTTTCCGATGAAGTCCAAAGCCACTTCCCTGTCCTGGACGCAGAAGGCTTCTTCGATACATGGCCGGAGCATTTCAAGCATCTGGCTGTCATTTCGATCATAACAGATATGGTTCAGAATGTCCTCGTCAGAAACCACACCGAGTGCACGAAACACAATAGCCACCGGGAGATCCTCCTTCACGAAAGGAAGAGTGGTGCGAATGGTTTGACCAAAACCTCCTCGTGCCGAATCGCCTTTGCCGAAGAGCTTTAGCATCATACTCGAGATCAGGCGGGATCCCTTCTCCAAAGCGCTCCTAATCTCGGCAGTGTAGGTATATGGACTTGGTTGGGCTTTCTTGAAAACCTGCACGATGTTGGCAGCAGAGCGCTCCTGCGCAATGAGAACCTTCTCACTGCCATTGATGACAAAGTAACCACCTTGGTCGTACGGGCACTCGTTGACCAGGAAGAGACTTTCATCGGTTTCGTTACTCAGGTAGCAGATCTTAGACTTGACCATGACGGGCAGCTTGCCCACGAACACCATGTTCTTCCATTCGTCTGGCTTGTTTGTATCCAGCTCATCGTCGTCGCCTCCTGACTGCTCAACCTCCCACTCCAGCGTTGTCGGGGACTCCCCCGTCTTTTCGAGCTCGGCTAATTGCGCTTCATCGAGTTCATGATACGGTATCTCTTTTTCCACGGCAATCGAAACTTTCTTGGTCATTCGAATGTAGAGAGGACTCGAATAGGTCAAGTTGCGATCGCGACATTCGTATGGAAGCAAGGAAGCAGCCGTTCCGTCGGTTTCGCTAATGGAAGGACGTGATACGATGACATTTCCGAACTCGACCTCATATCGACGAAGAGCAATCTTCTTGCCCGGAGGTCCCGGGGGGTTTGGGTAGTCCAGGGAAATAGTCTTGTATTCGTTGATGAGATCTTGGATTGTTGTCTGCGTAAACTCGTCGAAGGAATCGGTCTGCTGGGCTACGAGACCTTTAGATTCGAAGAAGGAAGAGATGACAGTCCAGCAGTCCTCGGGTGTGATGCCTTCTTCCTCGTCATCCCCATAGGTCTCATAGTCGAAGTCCTCCTCGTAGTCGGCCATGATTGGTACAGACTTGATGCTCCGGGAACACGGTTACCGGTACAAGAAGAAGTCTCTCCGGCGGGGAATAGGTCGGCGAGAAGGTCGATGGTATGCTGCACGAGATCGTGAAACGTAACAAAGGGGATCAAATGAGTGGCGAGACACAGCAAGGCGGATCAGTCGAGTGCCAGAGCCCCGAGGGCACCGCGGGGATTCAGAGCCAAAACCAGCAACCTGAATTTCGCTTGTGCGATACACAGAGTCGCAATCGGAAGGGCGCGGCCGATGTGGAAGTCAAAACGACTTTCGTGATGCAGAGAAGGCGGATTTTAGAAAAAGCATAAGTTCAGCCAGAGACCTTTGGAGGAACGCGCGACAGGGCGAGAGAGGTAAGGATGTGACCAACCGAATCGGGCTAGCTTGCTGGCGCGTGCATAGAACGCTGAATCAGCCGGTTCGAGGGCGGGCACGTGCATGAGGATCTTCGTTCATCAGGCTCACATCAGCAATACCTTCCTTATCTCGTTACACGATCGCTTGATCAAGCATCCGCGAATCTCTACGAATTATGTTGACGACAACGCTGTACGACCAACGGGAGGAACAACCTCCCCAAGCTCTTGTGGGGTAGTAGATTCATCGTCTGCTTGCGCAAGAAACGGATGGTTTGGTCTATGGTGATATGGAATTGGCATGTGTGCAAACCGCTTTAAGAGAACAGTGAACAGCAAACAACAAACATCAAATATATACACAGTGGCTCAGTCGACGGCAATTAGTACAGACAAATACCCCCAACATCATCCTCCATAGTCCAGCTGCCTGCAAGGCCCTTGACTTCGACATCCTCGGTATCAACCGGAGCGCCGTCGTGCGGCTTTCCGAGGAAAAAGTCACCGCGGCCCTCGGTCCGGACCTGCCGCTTCATGAATCTCCTCGTCCACTCTTCGACTGCAGGCTCTCCCGTCTCATCCCTAGCCTGTTTCAGGAAGGGAATCAGAGCAGTGCCACCAGTACCTTTCTGACTCCGAGATCCTTGGTTCTCCTTCTTCTGGGAAGCAACTGCAAGATTCATTCGCTGGCGGGCCACCTCTGGACTCCTTGACCGACTGCGGGCTCGAACCTCGCGTGAGGGAGTGATGATGTATCGGGTGACAATAGCGATGTGCTTGTCCCGGAAAGCGCTCAACATAGCCAAGCACGCGTCGTATGCTATGCATAGCTGGCTATCACCCGTATGATCCTCAACATATTCGCGTAAGTTGGCCACTTGCGTGACATCCGCAAGAAACCGTGCATGGCCCCCAGGCATGTAGCGACGCATCTCTTGTATGAAGTTGTGTCTGGAGGGCCGCCTTCCACGATCTGACTCTGAGCCGGGCTCCTGCTTCTCTCCTGTTGGACGATGCTCGACGCCTAGGACAATGTCGAAAAATTGGATCAGGCTGCTCTGTGCGTTGCTACCGCCACTATACTGACGATAGTTCTCGTTACCAGAGCCATCCTCATAAACGACACCCCTCGGAAGACCAGCTTCGCCCATGTTCTTGCTGCCGGCCAAGAACGGCCTGATGCGGTGGTAGAACACTGTTGGATCGCAGCTCTCATGCATCCTCTGTAATATGGCAGTGAGATCAGTCAAGCGCTCAGCGAACGCACGTAGGCAGCGGGTAACCGTGGCTGAGTCATTTTGCCTCGCCGCAGTGATGGCCGTGAGCATAAGGGGGATTATAGGGGCCCCACGTGCCTCGATAGCAACCGAAACCAGGTAGAACCACGACTCGTCTAGTGAGCCGGTGAAGGTATTGAGAGTCGCCAGATTTTCCAGATTGTCAATGTCTTCGTCCATGAACAGTGGCTTGTAATTCCAGAGACAAAGGGCGGCGTATGTAGCAACAGGAGGCACTTGGAGTTTCTCTGATATCTGGAGAAATGGTATAGAGATTGGTGGCGGAAGTCGATCAGAGGGAGAGTCGCCTCCCCAAATATAGGCATGAGCCATGAAGCTGAGGAGAGAATAGGCACGACGCCATTCCGCATCGTGCTCAAGGCCTATGGTCGACAGGATTGGGAGGCGATCGATGACTCCCCGGAGGCGGCGGCTTAGAATCAAGGCCTGGAGGTTCGCAACGACAGCCTCCCACTTGTTGTAGTATGGGTCTGGTAGCCGTGTCAGGGGCAGACTGTCGGGCAAGAACCCATGAGTGGGAGAGATGCCATAATCAGACAGAGCCGGGATTGGAGGCAGCATGACCCCTGATTTGCAATGCGGCGACACAGGGAAGCGATGAGGCTTTAAGTGCGACGAGACTGATCACAAAATGGGAAGAGAATGTCCTCCAGGACGACGTTGATAATGATGATATCCGTGCAAAGGACTGAAATCTGGGCATATGCTGTATTGCTTGAATAGTTTGAACAGTTTGCAAATCTGACCAACCTACTGATGTGGCGATACCGGGGCGCATCGGAAAGGATGGCGCACACACGACTTGTAGAAGCAGGATCGGTCGCCGGACCGAGAAAAATCACACCATGCCGGCACCTCCGATGGGCTTCCGGGGTCGGCAAACGCGCGAAAAAGCGTCGAAATTACAAATGCTGCTGATGTGACCTTGACGGCCTTGGAATTTAGCATGAGCCACCCAAGAAGGCTTGCTTCACCCGAACAATACACTTGGAGAAAGCGCTTGCGATGATCTCGAAGGTCGGATATAGACACTGCGAGCTGCTTTATATCAGCGCGCGAGGTATCCGTAGACAAACTCAGCGACCTCGGATAGAGGAGGGTCGGTACAAGGCACATGTGCTATACACATCCTCGACCATTTGGCTTTGCTAAATCGCTCCCAGCGTCATTCCAATTGCTCTGTGTCTCGAGAGACTCGAGATGGGTGTACGAGTGCTTGCCGATACCTGCCAACCATCCAGCCTCCAGGCAAGTGCAGGCTGAGAAAGTTAAACCTCGGGTGCCTCTTTAGTGCGTCACCAACCCCGCGCCAGAATTGGCTTGGGCTTGGGCTGGGCAAGGTACCGTGCCCTTGTGTGTGCGCTGTTGCCCCTCTTGGCTACTACGCCGATCGCTTCAATCTGGGACAGTTCCAGGCTAGCCTCGTGGGAAGCTCACCGTGCTTGAAACGTTGAGGTGCTTCCACATTCCCGTAGGTCAGTGAGTTCCCCACGTTCTCGCGATGCGCCGGCTGTTGCTTCGCCCGTGTCCTGACACTTGCTTAGGCCTGTCCTGTTCCCTGAGGACTCGCTCACCACTATGCCAGTCCAGCAGCATGTCTTAAACTGGTTGTACAGCGTCCTCACGAGCGTGCGTCCCCCTTCTCTTCCTTTGACTTGACCTACGTGCGCTCTCGGCTAACAAAACCTAATGCGCGCCTTGTACAGGAATATCACGATGTGAACCGTACCTACAACGATGTAGCCCGCGCGCTCGATCGATACCCTACCCTGTCGCCGCGAACAGACGTCCACAGTACCGTCCAAATCATCCTCCCCCCCCCTCCTCGATCCCCGGCTGACATCTGTTGTCCAGCCTTTGCCAATGGCACCAGCGCCCTTCTGTTGCACATCACTGGGACATTGCCTGTTCCATTCCGTGGCAACACGTACAGGTTTCCCATATCGGTATGGGTGCCATATGCCTACCCGCGGGAGCCTCCTCTTGTCTACGTCATCCCGACCCAGACGATGACAGTACGCCCCGGACAACATGTTGACCCTCAAGGCCAAATATACCACCCCTATCTTGTCGGTTGGGCTGATTTCTGGGACGTATGTGACCTTCCAACCTGTTCACCAGCTTGTCTTCATGGGACCGTGCTCAAATCTCTTGCAGAAATCTACCTTGCAAGACTTCCTAGCAGTCCTCGCAGATGTCTTCGCCAAGGAGCCTCCCGTTGTATCACGACAGCAGAGCCGCCCTAATCAGAATCCCCAGGCTCATACAAGTCCGCCTCCCCTGCCTCCTCATCCTCCTGAGATGGCCCCAGGTCCGGCCGGTCAGGTTCGCTCTCCCGGTGGAGGTTCCGGGCCTCCTCCGCCCCCAAAACCACCAAAACCCTATGCGCCAAGCCGGCACGAATCGCCTGGTTTGGCAGGCGCGATGAAAAACACCAGTGACGGGAGCAGTGGCCCTCCTTCAGCTGCTTCCCCGGCGCACGTTGGGCCAAATGTTCAGCGGCCGTCTCGCTACGATTCTGCGCCTCCTTTACCACCTCAACCCGTTCAGCCTGGTCCATCGACATCCGCGTTCCAAGGTCCTCCGCCTCAGCATTACCCGCACCAAGCGGTCGATGCAGGCCAGCATCATTACCACCATCAACAGCAATACAGGCCCTCGCCTGATCCGATCCCACGGTACCAACCCCAACCTGCGTCAGGCTGGAGTCACGTCAACAACCCCACTTCGCAGCAGCAACGGGCGCCGCCTCCGGATCTGCTGGACGAGCCCTTGTCTCTAGGCACCTCCTCACAGGCTGCCGTTAACGCTCCACCAGTACCACTCAACCCAGAGAAGGACGCCCTTCTTCGGCAATTGGCGCAGACGCTCGCCTTGATTCGACAGAGGAGCCGCCAGCAGAATGAGTCTACCATGGCAGGATTGCAGGCCCAGAGAGCAGCTATGATGGCGGTGATCCCTACGCTACAAGCAGAGCTGGGCCAAGTGACGCAACTATCTGGTCTCCTCACTTCCAACACTAACATTCTTCACGACGCACTGCACAAGGCAGACTCTGTAATCGAAGGCTCGAGAAGTCATCCGGCTCCCGATATTGATGAATTGCTGGTTGCGCCAACTGTTGTGTCCAATCAACTCTACACGCTAGTTGCAGAAGAGAGGGCACTTGGGGACGCCATCTTCATGCTTGGCCGCGCCGTTGAGCGTGGGCGCATTTCACCTGCCGTCTTCGCGAAAATGACCCGGTCGTTGGCCCGGGAGTGGTATCTGAAGAAGGCGCTGGTGAAGAAGATCGGTGATGGAATGGGGCTGGCATCATGACCATGATCAGCGCGATATCAAAGGGTACGGTAGCGACTCCCGACTATCAATGCTACAGTACGCCGAGCGGGTCGTCAGACAGCGCACGGCAGCTGCTAGCCAAGCCTTCAACGGGGCGGCACTTTGATTGCCCGTCCGTCCCAGTCACCCGCACCTGCAGGTGGCATCCTGATCGGCGTATGAGCCTGTGTGTGCGCCACCTCGAGGTTGCGGGGGGAGGCCGACCATCCACGGGCTTCGAATCAATGGGGGCGGTTGCCGGAACTGCAGTCCGGTGTTTGCCATGGCTCTGGCTGCAACTCTCATGGGCATGGGCGCGATGCCTATCCTGGCGGCCGGTGAATTGCGGGATGCATACTCGGTCAACAACAATACTAAGGGTTGGCGCCACCAAGATATGAGAACAATACAACACTACCAAATATGGCTGATCCACCTAACGTGCGACCCTTGCCTCATGCCGTGAAACCTGCTTGCTTCTGCGATAAACTCAGTTTACTATTATTCTACGAACAACAATATGATGCGTCCGGCCCTTTTTTGCTTTTGCGTTTTTGCGTCTGGCTTCAACCTACCTACCACTGGCGACATGAACTTGTGCTGTTCAGTGAAGTCGTACACCTCTTGTTCATCCGACACTTATACCCCAAGATTCATCGTAAACTGGAGGATTGCAGCTGTCATCTCTTCTCAATCCAGCCTTCTCTCTCTCCAGCGCGGCCCTGACGGACCAAATCCGTTCCAACATCTCGACATCTTCCCGATCAAGCAAATCCAGCCGGCCTCATCAGCGCCTCCTCCGCCATGGCTTCCTTCAACCCTCATCTTCAGAACGTCACATTCCTGGCCGCCGACGGACAGACCCAGCTCCACGCCCCTCTCGACCGGGTCGACGCGATGAACCACGAGAGTTTCAGCATCTGCATCAGCTACGGCTCTCAGCTCGGCGCCTGCGCCATCATGCTGATCGTGGTGCTCATCCTCACGCCGGCGGCCAAGTTCCGGCGTCCCTCCAGCGTCCTGCACGTCCTGGGCTTGCTCGTCTGCACGATCCGCATGGCTCTCCTCTGCGCCTGGTTCCCCTCGCCCTTCAACAACTTCTACGCCTTCTGGGCAAACGACTACTCCCACCTCCGGGGCTCCGACTTCCAAGCCCCTGTCGCCGCCAACATATTCTCGATGTTGCTGGTCATCATCATCGAGGCGGCGCTCATGTACCAGGCCTGGACCATGGTATCCCTCTGGCGGTGTTGCGCCAGGGTCACACTCGGCATCGTCTCTGCGGCCATCACCTTCCTAACCATCGGGTGGAGGATCGCCTTCACCGTTATCCAGACAGAGGCTGTATTGACCCTTGTGACGCCGCCGACCTATTTTTGGGTCGTGCATTCGATGATCATCACCAATCTCGTATCCATCTGCTGGTTCTGCGCCCTCTTCAACATAAAGCTGGCGCTACATCTCATCAGCAACCGGGGTGTGCTACCCTCTTACAAGTTCCTAACTCCCATGGAGATACTCATCATGACAAATGGTCTTCTTATGGTTATTCCAGGTAAGCCACTCAAGCCGTGAGTATCCTGATCCATGAACCAAGACTGACGTTTGATCTATGTGTATAGTTGTATTTGCCAGCCTAGAATGGGGCCAGTTCACCAACTTCGAATCAGCATCCCTGACCATGACCTCTGTCGTCGTCATCCTACCTCTCGGCACACTGGCGGCCCAGCGCATGGCTAACACCAACAACCTCTCCCACAACCCAGAACAGTCGAGCGGCTTCAAAGGCGGGCTCCAGCACAGCCCCGACTCGACCATGCGACTCAAGGACACCATCTTCTCCATCAGCAGTGCCACCGGCACGATCCCCCAGTCATCCATCTTGTCCCGGTGCGAGGCCGGTAGCACAAGCTACAGAGACCCCGAGGCTGCCTACATGGGATTGGGCCCCCTTGATCCGCAGTGCGAGCTGGCCAACGGCCAGGTCAGGGTCGACCATGACCTTGAACAGCGCGTTGACCGGATTTAGGAAATCCCGCCGCTCAAATCCTACTCCATAAGGTGGCCCGGAGCCGTTTGGGACGGCTCAACCTAAGAGTCGGACAAGTTTGACACACCGCTAGCAGTACATTGCGCCCGCAATGCCATCGCCTTGTGTGGCATCGGGAGGAATTTTCGCGATTTCTAGTCGTCATTTGCAAGCTTGCAGTAGCCACGAGCTCATCATTCGTTGGTTTGGATCTCATTTAGTCTCTGGTAGGGAAGGCAACCGGTTTCGATGGAGATTATGTCATTTCGGCATTATGATATCGGGTTAGTATCTTCCATAGCTATAACAAACAAGAAACCATATCTTTACAATCACGGGCTAATCGTGATAGCTGAATGAATAGGACTGAGCGGTACAACCCTACAACATCCCATGATCATTAACTCGGGTACTCCGAAGCACATACAAACCACCGAGCATGATGTAGTGCAATGGAAGAACGACTCGCGTGAATGGCGAAGAAGAATTGCATGTGCTAGTCTCAAAATTACCACCAAGGTACTTAACTCTCCTATCACCGCAGCCATACCTGTTTCTTGATGAAACTACAGAGGCAGTCCAACGTGTGAGTGCCACTTGGCGTTTGCTTGCCCGAACACGCACAAGAAACGCCAAAAAGCTGCTCTAGGCATGTGCTAAATTTCATTCTGCCCGGTTGATATCCTAATCTGAATGACTGCGTGCTCCCCGTCCAGACATTGCCCCTCGACACAAAGAGATGATGCGTCTCATCTCACCCACACGCAGTGGTCTGGGCTCCTTCAGCGTGCACTGCAACTTTGCAACGACTGGCGCACTGCTTCGAGAGAGATGGCGACGACCAGAATTATGTCTGCTCGACTCCTTTCCAAATAAAATATCAGTCTCCGATTTAGTGCGACTCGCTGGCAAGCATAGAAGCCGGGAGTCTCCCCCCTTCTGCGTCCTGTTATAGGTTTCATCTCTACTGCCCATACTGATATGCTGACCTGCCAAGTACCCGCTCCCTGGGGGCAGCCCCTTCTCCGTTAGGAGATGAAGCGTCAGGCTATGTGGAAGAGATGTGACGCTTGCCTTCTTGCTCTCGTTGGAAGTCACGTATTCACTGAGGCCAATGGACCATGTAATGGAGTCCAGGCTATTCTTGGTTTGAGGTGCCGTCCGATTGATGGGAAGAGCTCCGTCGGTGGCTCGAACCTGCCCCGGTGATATAAAATGTGCTCCGGTATCTACAATCTTTCGTTCGCGCTGAGGTCTCAGAGAAGCAGAAACCCGCCGGAGTGTTCCTCTTAACCGACCACAACGTTTGCTCTCGGCGTTCGGGATACTGGCATCGGAGATTTCTGTCGCTTCGTCGACAGATGTCCCCTGCCACAAAAGAGCCTCTGGTGTAAGATTTCGGGAGCTTAGTGTCTCAAAAAGACCTATCCTGTCCTTAAGCGCCGCCGAAGACGGTGCGATTGATGCAGCTGTCTTGGTATGAATACTGAAGATGGAAGGGGTTGTTGGGCGAGATGCACGACGTCCCTGCAGGACCTCCTCTGGAGCGGCGCCCGCTTGACTGAAGGTTTTGGATCGCTGCCGTCGAAGAACCTTTTCAACATCGCGCACCGGCCCCGGCGCCGTGTCACGCCGTCTTTTCTAAATGGACGGATGGAGCCTGAAGGCAGACGCATCGGCTACATCTTGTTGTAGGTTTGAGATTCTGGATTGCAATGACCTAGTTGTAGGTTTTGGGTCAAGATTGATGGGTGTGCAATGGTGGCTGGGCTGGAAATTCAAGATTCCGAAAGCTGGATCTTCTTCAGCAGAATGCGAATGCGAGGGTTGCAAGGCAAGAGCCTGGGCTGCCGCCTTTAACATATCAGGCGGGATTGTAGCCTTTGAAGGGGTATTCTCTCGAAATATTCCTGTGGTGGATGCCTGCTCTAACGATTCTGTAGGTAAACCAGGCGGGTGTTCGATGTCGGATGTCAGGCGTTTGCCGGCCGCATTTGCAGAGCCCGACGTCAGTTCTAGGACATCTTGGCGAAGTGCCGTTGGGTAGCTCCAAACCACCTTCTCAAGCGAGTCGCAGAAATCTCGCTCGCAAACATTGGTCGAAGCATCTTTGTAGCGGAGAGTACCGAGTACATTACGGTCTCTTGTTGGTTTGCACCTTGGTGCTCCGGAGCATTTTGCGCATGATTTTCCGTTGATACTGACATTAAACTGTGGCTCAGAAGCTGGCATTGGACGAGCCATGGGCCCGGCCAGTCCTTCGAGCTTCTCAACCTTTGTGTTGTGTTGTGGTCGTATGAGGCAACGCGAAGCCTTGTTCGGCTCTTGTATGCCTGCAGATGTTTCATACGAAGCAGTAGGGATCGAGTTCGGCTCTGCAATAAGGTTGTAGTGGAATAATCAGCATATGCTCGTATGCCCAGTGAAATGAAACCCGGGAGCCAGTACTTACTTGAGCCAAGGAACACCGCTTTCTCAAAGCGACCTCTCCTGAGTGCCACGGGCAACTTTGTGGTGTTCATGTTGGAGATGTCCCCTAAGCCGATGGGGCTGATCTTATCATTCGCCGAGGGCTCGTTTGTTCTTGTACGAAGTTGTGGATCCGTATGAGCACGTTCACAATTCAACCCGGAGGCTTGTCCATGTGGAGAGAGAACGTCAAGCTGGGCGATTTGGCTTACAGGTGAGGTGGAAGAACCTGGGCAGAGACCCTGACTGCCATTCTCTTCGGCCCTATCAGGCCTTGTTGTCAAACGAGGTAGGGGATGATTTCGGTCTGGCATCCCTGTAGGAGTGGCGCTGCTGGCATGCCACGAGGCATTGGGAACCTCGAACTTCGAGATGAGCTGATGTAGGCTTCTTCGCGGGCAGCCATGCCGGTCTTGCCGATCAAATTGCGATGGATGTTTCGACGTAGGCATTGTTGGTAGCCTTTGCTTGTGGAGTTAATCCCAAGGAGAACTGCAATTAAATTAAGATAAAATCAATGTTGATAGTGATGGCAAGGCGTATATTTTGAAGAGGTAAGTATTTACCGTTGCATGGCTGTAATCGCAGATAGCAACGACAAGTGGGATTCAGACGCATTACATGATTTTGTGAATTCAGAAGTCAACAGTAAGTAGAAAGACGGACTGTGGAGAGGGACCATCTTGGGAAAGCAAGTGCGAGGAGGTCAAGCAAACCAATGCTTCTCATGGCTTCCCGGTGCAGAGTTGAGAACCCAAGTGCAGGAGCCCTTGCACAAACAGCAATCGGGCTAGAAATGCGAACGGACGATGGCAAGTGCTGTCTCGTAATATGAAAAGTCTTACGGAAGGTATGAACGCGAAACCAGCAGCCGACCCTTTATTCAAGAAAAATGACCCCATCAATATCGCCATATTCATTGCCAGGGCTAGGCTATGGCTCGCATCAAGGATTGCCGTCTCGATCTCAACCCGCCTCCCTGGTCCTCGGTTTCAGTATGTCATGTCGGGGGGTTGAGGTAAATAGTGTGCCGTCTGATGGCAGTCGACTAGAGTTCGATGGACACTTGCGAAAATGATACAGCTAAGACTCTGGTCACCGTGACATGGGGGAACTTGCAAGTGAAATATATTCCTTCGACACCATCATATTAATACAGTCGTTGATCGAATTGTTCCAGGACAATTCATAAAGTAATGTACACATCATATCGCATCAGCTGATCGACCTTCCCGAAAGCAGTAGCCGTCTCGCCGCGATTGAGTTGATCAAGGAAAACGAATTACTTATTGCCTGTGCGTAATCGTGGTTAGAAGCAGTACAGCTTTGGTGGGATATGAACGGCTTCGTAAGACATACGGGGGTAGCAAGTATTCGGCGAAAGAGCTAGAGAAGAACGCAACCGCGACCTGACCCAAAGTTAGCCTTCTCCCAAGCACACAGCGAGACGAGCGAAAGCGGAGCACGTACACCAAAGACGGCGATGCTGCGCACCACAGCGGCGTTGTCAGGCGATGTGAGAGTATCGTAGGTTGAGGCGAATACGCCCTTGGGCGCGCGCCGAGAGCCGGCCTTCTCGACGGAAATTCGCTTGGGAGGCATGTTGGAAAGCGTTCACGAGGCTGCGGTGGTTCCGAAGGATGGCTAGCGGGAGATGCGGGAGAAAGCGCTGGTTGTTGTTCGCTTTGTAGACAGCTGTAGAGAGATGCGACTGGAGTTCGAAGACAAGGTAAAAAGTTTGAAGACGTAAGAGGTCCGAGTGATAAGATAAGGTAGGCAACGTGAGCTAGGCTACTTTGAGTAGCAGGTGCGACAAGGACTATCGTGGGTACCCTCGGAATGACGGAGTTTGAGTGACGGCATGGGCAATTGGAATACAACTATCGCCAATGGTCGAATGACGCACACCCAAGCCTCCACTACGTTTCCGTTTGCACAGAATTCATCGACTGATCAACAAAGCAATCACATAATGCAACAAAACTCGTCGACGTCGTCAAACGCGGGTGGTTTCATTCCACCAACCAGCCTACCCTCGCCTGCTCTGTCCTCCACCTCCAGTCGGCAAGCAAGCAACCTCCCGCATCCTAGAGGGCGATCCCTGCAGCCGGGTTCGAACAAGGAGGAGTTGGTGAGGCGGTACGTCGAGGAGCGCCTGTTGTATGCATCGCGCCGATATGTCAAGAAGTTTGGGAACCCAGATCCTGCGGACGAGGTCGTTGGCTATAGGACGTTTGGCGAGGTCTGCCGCGATCTCGATGCAATCATCAACGTGTTGTGGCTTTCAGGAACCCGTAAGTCGCTTGCCGTTCTTATCAGACTCTATCAGCCAAGCAGGTCGTTCCATAAACATCAATTGTGTGCAAAGTAGTCACGGGTAAGCCATGTCGCTAACCCGTCTACATGTAGCTGGTCTTCAGATTCCTTTCCTTCTCAAGTTGGCGAGCGACTTTACTCAATATGTTCGGTCTTTCCCGCCGTCTGCCAGAGCCTCCTTCGAACTTCTGCACAAACTCGACCACTGCTTTGCCAGCCTCCTGCTGGGCGCAGACATAGACACGCGTGAGCCCTTGCCAGGATTCGAAAACGGGCTGCGAGCAGGCATGACTGTCACCGACATGGTACGATGCCGCAGCCTGGTGGAGCAGAGCAGAGTGCTCATGGTTGAGGTTCTTAGCGGAGGTACAGGAGATGAAGACGACAGCGGCGATGAGCAGGACACAACGCAAGAAGACACCGAGACAGACACCGCAGACACCGCTCCCCCAAGAGCCACCTGGGACATCGACGAGGAAAGACTGCACTTGGACGCAGCTCGAATATACGAGCAGACGATTGTGCAGCTTGGGACGCGGTTAGACGATCCGTTATGAATGGGCTAAGGCCTAGATCGCACGTTCTTCAATCACAGCAATGCGCACAAGCTGACGAGCCACGCATATGATCATGGGTTTTTGGTGCATACTCAAAGTATTCCGCCAGATGCCCCACCTGCGTCCTCGATCCTGCTGAATGCCTTATCAACATCGCAATCCCCGAAATCATCACGCTAGCAGCGCCGAGCCCCTCCATACAGGAAACCCCATAACATAATTATAATTATATCCGCCAACAGGTTCTCGAGCGACTTCACCCAAGACCGGTTCCTTATATGTCCAGTAAAAAGAAAAATCGGCAAGATATTTCGGGCTCACTTAGGCAAAAAAGGAGCCGTACTGCATCACGCAACCGCCAACCAGCGGCGCCGCCTTTTCGATATCACGACGGGTCTCCTGACTTTCGAAAACAGGTTGTGACCTTATCCCCGTACCATGGACAAACGCATCACACACGTTGTATTCACTACAGTGCCGCCATGTAGGCATCGGGAGGAAAGATGCTAACCACCAGGCCTCCTTGCAAGGTTTCTCTTTTCTTAACAGGCCGCCCGGACCTGAACGTGGTGGGGGGGAGGGGGGGGTATTTTTCGCAATCACGGCTCGCAAGTCTGGGATTGGGAAACACTCAGGGGCTCCATTGGCTCTAAGTCACCGATGGTCCATCCCGGTTATCCCCTGCCAAGTCCTGGGTGATCCAGTCCCCTTTCGGGCACGCTGTGGCCTGACTAGTTTTTTAGCGGCGGTGCCCCTGAGAAGGCTTCGTGATCGCCGCTACCTTTGGTGAGTCTCATGGGTGCCAATCGTCTCTGCGGGAGATAGTCGATCGGATGAAGGACCGCGCCTTAACTGCGATAACTTAAAGACACGTCCGCAATGCTTAAACTCTCCCTATTAGACATACATTATAGTGCAGTGCTCTACCGTACAATCGTTCACGCCACAGCCTGGCAAGAGGATGCTCTTCCAGAGTGGATTGCGCGTGGGCAGCAACGCCCACAAGCAGGGCATCTGGCCCACCTTCAGTAAAAACCCACTACCAAAGAGATCCGGAAAGTAATGTGAAAAAAGGTAATTATCTAAGTCTAACTATCTAGCTGTCAGAAGGAATGAAATCCTTCGTTGTTTGCTTCCTTGTGTTACATAAGGCTACGTGTTAGTATAGATGGAAGGTCCTGGAATCCACTCCAACACCTTCTGGGTGCTAGGCAACTCGATGCGTGAAGGCACCGAATGGCCTCTTTGCAGTGAACTCGACATCCACGAGCAGGTCAACCGTGACATGGAAGCACATGGCGCGCTACACTGTGGTGAATCCCTCGCCGGTGTCTGCAACGAACCCACCGGTATCGCCAAGACCACGTCCATCCCCGACAATGAGTTCCACACTTGGAGCATTGCTGTTGAACGAACTTCGAACAACTGGCAAACAGAGACCATCACTTGGCTGTCCGACGGCAACCCTTGCCACGTCTTGACGGGTCTGAGCTCGGGGACGAGGGTGTCTGGGCCACTCTCGCCCGCTCACCCATGTACCTCCTCCTCGACGTAGCTGTTGGTGGAGACTGGCCTGTAAGTCAATGGTTCACGCAATTAGCACAGAGCTTCGAACAATAAACACGCTACACAGGTTCCTCCTAACGCCGAGACAGAGGACAGCTGGGGCTCCATGCTGGAAGTCTCCTACGTCGGCGTGTACGAGACTGCCTAGATGGCGGTTGCTTTCGCATTTTTGAGCTCATGCTTATTTTGGAGCATGTAACGGAGGGTTGGAAGTTGAAGAAACAAGTGATGATTGGCTGGACAGTCTCACGATTAGACACGGAACAACACTGTCGGTTGCAGCTGGTAGAATCTTGGCTTTTTTTCTTCTTTTTCGTTCTCTCTCCCTTTCCGAGAGTTCATACTTTGGATAAGTTGAACTCGAAGGTGAAGGATTGGAAGCTGCTCAGCGTTATATGGGATACCCTTACAACAGTTATATTTTCTTTCCTTGTACATATTCATTTCCCGTCTGCTCGTGGGTCATCCATGGCATGAGAAAGGTCAGGCTGCGTGCGCCTTCTAAGACAATCCAAGTTTTCCGTGGGGCATCATTCTCGTCGATTAAGCGTAAAGGAGGGTGCTGTGCGACTATCCAGTATAGGACCGAATCACGAGCCATGTCGGCATGCTTTTCTATCACAGTCTTTCAGCTGATATCGAGGGCCGACGTCTGGGCGAGCTTGTCCACGTCAAACATGTAGATCCCGGCGCGCCACAGTATTCCCAGGTCCGTCGCGTGTATTACTGGCATTTCACACACTTGGTCGTTCCGTCAGGGGCAAGTATTGATGGATTGGCCAATCCAGACCGGCTCGTTGGATACGCGAGGAGTGAGTCGAGTCATGTCGTGTGACCAAAGATGATCGATCGCCTTTGCTTTTCGGCTGACGCAGTCGACAGATGGCATGGACACAAGGCAGAGTAAGACAGCACAATACACAGAATGAGATTAGGTCGTCTGGCATAACGTTGGCATTAAAACACAGAAAGAGTTTGACACGACGTGAATCACACACAGTCGCCGTCCCCCAGAAATCGCAGCCCACGACCCAGGTGTGAACAAGGACGCAAAAGACTAATGGAAGAGAACACAAGGGGGAATGTAAAGAGTAATAGTAAACAGAACAGCAAGTCTTTTCCCACTATAACCACCACGTACACATACGTCAAGGGGGGTGATTCCGTTTTTGCCTTTCACCGTGTCCCTTTGCAACCAATCGCCACGTAACCATGATATAAGAGCCGAGTAACGCCGTGTCCCACAGATGCCAGAATTACCATATGATGCGGAACGAGGTACATGTCGGGCGATATTTCTCGAATATTGCAAGCCGTAGAGCTAGTCGGCGCTGATTTCGTTGCCTTCCAAGGTAGCAAACGCTCCGTTAAAGTCGAACGGCTCTCCAGCGCCACTGTCATCGTGAAGGAAGGAGTCAAAGTCAAAATCGTTAAGAACATCAGTAGTTTGCAGAGGATTCGCAATATCCAGAGACCCAGGGAAGTCCACCTAGTCAGAGTTAGCAACTTGCAGTCGACGCTATGGCCGTTCGTCGGCAACTCACCATTCCAGTGAAACCGTCCATGTTCATGCCGCCGTTTTGGTTTGGATCTCCGTGGCCTGGGGGCATAATCTGGGCTTGAGGGGGGCCGTTCTGAGGAACACCCACAGGGCCAGCCGCTCCAGCACCAACCCCGCCAGCCGCTGACTGGCCGTTTGGTGCTGTAGGACCGTTCTGTCCAGCCTTGCCGAAGTTTCCGGGGTTGACCGGTGTAATTGGAGTAGCCGGTGCTGGTGCTTCCGAGTCTCCATTTTCGCCCGACGGTGTAGCGCCTGCGTTGAGGTTTGGGTTGGACTTCTTTTGAGCCGCACGCTGATAGAATCAAGTCAGTCCCGATTACAACAAGTCCCACGTCGAGCAAACATACCTTGTCCTTCGCATTCTTCGTGTCCTTCTTCTTAGGCCCTGCCTTGTTGGATTGGTTGGGCGTAGGGGGTGCGGCAGCAGCTTGCTGTGGAGATGCGGTCGTCCTGGAGTTGGCGTTGGGTCCAGCGGCGGCGGGAGCAGATGGCGGAGGCATGGCTCGCTGCTGAGGCGTTCCCTGCACTTGGGGGTTTTGTTGCATCCCTTGCGGCATCATCTGCCCATTCGGTCCTGGCTGCCATTGCTGCGGGTTGCCTTGTACACCCGGCTGCTGCGGCTGTCCGGGTTGTGGCTGTTGTCCAGGCTGTCCCTGCTGTTGTGCCTGTCGGGCTGCCATCATTTGCTGCGGGTTCATTTGGCCATTGAACGGCTGACCTGGGTGGGAGCTTGGAGCACGGAGCCCGTTCATCTGTGCCTGAGCCATGTTGCCCTCCATGCCCTTGAAGAAATGAGGTGCCATGGAGGGGTCCACATGGTTGGCCATGAAGTTCATGGCCGGATTGGGCGAGCCGCGGGATTGGCCGCCCTCGGGAACAGGAGAGGGAATGCCAGAGTTGTTCATCTGTGGAGTTCCGCGCTTCATCTGTTCCGTTGGATTGGGAGATGTCCCCGTCCTCATTGCTTGCGGGGACGCATCCGGGAATGGCTGGCCGTTGGGGCCTTGAGGAGCTCCTGGTCCTCCAGGTCCACCTGGCCCGCCTCCTTCCCTAGGAACCCCTCCCATATTGTCCTGTTCTTGACGAGCCATCATAAGCCTCTTCTTGTTTTGCTGCTCCAGAAGCATGAGCTGCATCTGGTAGTCCTGGAGTGCGTGGTTGCTGCCTCCCTGACCCGGTTGGGCCGCGCCAGGTCCCGGTCGAAGGCCACCAGGCCCGCCCATATCAGCGGCGTTGTAGAATGCAGCGATTGCGCTGCCATCTTGCTGGGAAGGCATCATGGGTGAACCTTGATTCTGTGGTGCGCCGGCGTTGGGGATTGTCTTATTGCCCATCTGAGAACCATGGTGTTGTTGAAGATTTTGCGAGTAAGTCGCTATTGACTTTTGTTGAGCAGCGGGCGGCATGTTGACGAAGTTCTGGAACTGCTGTGCGTTGAGCGAGCTAGGGTTGATGCCATTAGCAGTCAACATCTGATGCGCTGCCGCAGCAGTATTTGCGGCCATTTGTTGGCCTTGCATCGCCGGGACGGGACGACCGTTGGGCATCATGGCCCCCGGCTGATTGGGGTTGAACTGTGCTGCGTCAATCCGCTGGCGCTTGGACGGCGAAGGTGCGTTTTCGCCAGATGCGGGTGATGATGGTCGGTCGCGGTTGGCATCCATTCCGGAGGGGTCACGCTGCATGGGGTTTTGCTTCGCCTGCTGGAGCATTTGCATCTGGGGGCTGTAGAGGCTCATTGTCAGCTCTGGACGGATTCTTTGCCACTGCGTCACCGGCATGCTGGACTAGACTCACTTGTTCTGGTTGTTGGCCATGGCCGCACGGGCAAGGTTGCCCTGTTTCATGTTTATCGGCATGTTGTTGTTCATGGATCGCATGAGCTGTGCTTGATACTGTTGTTGCGCGAGGTCGGGCCGCATCTGTCGAAGTAGTTCCTGCTGCTGATTTTGCTTTAAGCGGTTTTGCTGCTACAAAGAGTACAAAGAAGGGACGAGTCAGTGCGAAGACTTGACAGGCGGAAATTTAACGAGGAAAATATAACCCAAGAACGACAGCAAAGATAAGAAGGTAGAAGCTAGCAAAGCACACGAGAACATACCTGCGTATGAGCAACATATTGGCTAACCATGCCCGTGCTGCCTTTGGTTCGTTGCGCAGTGTAGATATCCCAGAAGATACAGAACCATTCATAGAGGAAAGATTCTGAAGTCGCCATAGGAAGTTTCGGGGAGGGGAGGTCTTCCGGCAGCTTGCTATCGAGATCCTCTTTGGAATCAGTATCCATGGGGTCATCTCCGGCACCGTTGATGGCATTGCCATTTTCATCGCGCCGGCGAGCGGTGGCATCTCTGTCGGCAACGTAGACGGGCGCCTCACTGGCTAGCAGTGCGCGAGCGCAGTCATACATGCCGTAGCGAAGATAATACTCATAGATATATGTGTTGAAGATGCTGCGCTGGTCCAAGGAAGGCTGTTGTCTCGGCGCAGAAGCGTTGGCACCAGGGTTCGCGGCATTGGCGGCTTGTGGGTTGATGTTTCCGTTATTCATCATGGGAACGGGAGCCCCTCCGACGGGCCCGCCCATGGGGTTCATGTTGGCCATGGGGTTCATGGCGGCGATGGCGATGGCGTCGAACAATCGAGCGTGTCGGGCTGACGACGGCGAGGCGTTGGGTTAATACACTGGTCGGCCTCGGTACGGGGCACGGCGCGACAGCGCTGGGGGGACCGGCCGACGTGAGCGTGACGGAGGACAGGCCCAGAACGCGAGAAATTCGATGGAAGGAAGCAACTGGCAGGGTCGGTGTGGAAGGTAGAAATGACCGCGCAAGTTGTCTGGCCCGGCGGCGTTGGTAAGACGTGCTGAGGCGTCACCGGTGACGATAAGGACCCGGACGGACAGGGCGACGGCCAAGAGCAATTGAAACAGCGACGGCGACCGTCGATATGGTGGATAGGGGAGTGGCGGAGATGACGGTAGGCGAGGATTAGGCGGATTATGATAACGGGAGGGAGGAGGGGATATCAAGGCAGAGGGAGAAGGAGGAGGAGTGGGTGCGGGTGAGCGAGAGTGAGAGTGTGTGAGAAGGAGACGAGAGGAAAGCAGCGAAGGAGAGGCTGGGCACCTGGGAGCGCGAGACAGCGCAACCACTGCCCACCACCACTAAACTCTGGTGCGTCGACAGGCACTTGGGGGGGGGCGGAGGAGGCTCTGGCAAAGCCTGAGCTCGCGATGGTGGAAGAAGGCAGAAGGAGCAAAAAGAGGTGATGGCCTTTTCCTTGCGTGGCTTGCACGATGTTCGAGACACTCCACGCTGGGCTGGGCTGGGACGGAGCTGGGTTAGAGGGTCAGCACTCGCGCTGGGCCGTGGGGACAACTGTCGCGATGGACATTGGTTTTCCAGGCGAAGCGGTTTTTTTTTAGGTAAGGTAAGGTAAGGTAGACGGAAAAGGTCAGGACAAGGACGGTCAAGGTAAAATGAGGTGGGCGTGGTCGGATGTCCAGGCAAACCGGGGATCAGCAGGCAGCTGGGAGGGGGGATTTCGGGCAGGGCACACATAAATAGTGGCACAGTGCGGCCACGCCCAGACTTTCGATCCTTCGATCCATTGATGTTAATAGGAACTACAACAGTTTTTCTGGAAAACCTTAACGATTCCATTGCCCTCCCCAGTCCGTACGGGTTCCCAGAGAGAACCATCATCTATCCTTAACACCAACGGGATGGATTTTCCTTCGACGAAGCAGGCCGTTGTGCCCCTTGCTATGTGCACTGACACCTCGCACCCAGTGTGGAGGACACGCAGTCAACCGGCAAAGACGATGACTAAGCACACCCAGGCCAGGTATCTGCAGCGAGCACACAGTGTGCGCTGCTTGGTGTGGACGGCCTGACAAAACGCTTTCCCAGCACGTCGTAGGTGGTCTGTTAGCGTGTTGCTGGATGCCAGTGGCATGACCACGACGACATGGCGTTACATCTGCCTGACCACAGGTTCCGACCACAATATGAATTGTAACCTACCTTTTCAATTCGAGAAGCATCAGTCTCCCACAAATTCCCTCTGCATGGTGAGTCATGACGAGATTGGGACTGTCCCTCGAAATCATGATTGTACTGCATATGATGTTGAATACTACAGGCCGAGTATCAATGGGGCAACCTTGGCATCTGCAGAAAAAAAACAGGGTCCTCCCTAAAAATTAGCCGCGTATACTTGAGCACAGGTGCGCATATCTCAGCCCGCCATGCTTTTCCTCCTGCCTTAGGCATGCAGGGCACCCATCCATCTTCGATGTGGTGGTGGTGTGTTTGGAAGTGAGCCGAAAGGGAACATGGACCGTGTTCCCATTCGAAAGAAGGGTACGGGAAGGAAACACCGTATACAACGGATCCTTTTTTTCTTTTTTCAAAGCCAATCATTTTGCTCTTGTCAAACTCGATGTTACACTTCTTGTTGATGCCATCAATACGGGCGTAGCTCGCCAATCTGATTGACAATGCGGCCTGCTCGATCGATCTTAATTTTATCCCAGGACTGCATGTTACAGGTCACTGATCCCATCACTGCAACATGATGGGAAGCATCGCATGGAGCAAGGCCTGGCCTGGCCTCTTCCCCCTGTATTGACCATCCCATGAATCCAATCTCATATGGGGCTTCTTCTACGCATTATCATGGACTTACTTCAAGTATTCCGTCGCTTAGATGCTTCATGCCAATGAGACCTTGTACAATGATGTTGCTACTCTGCCCAGGCACAAAGGCGCACACCTCTCTCTTTACCACTCAGGTTTACCGAATTCTGCGTCCTGCATCAGAAACGATACCTTCCATAAGCTGGGGCATTTTGATACACGATAGACAAATGCACACTTATCCATATTTTCATGGGGATTCCAATTGGTCGTCCCGACGGGCATCCGCACTGCCTAAGAGAGATGTTTCCAAGTGTTTATTCAAACTTGTGCATCTCTCAACCCAGCAGAATATCGGATGCAAGATTGGCAAGGTAGTACTCGCTGCTAGGCAGGTACTCAAAGCAATATTTGACGTGCAGTAGTGCGTCGTGGCGTCGTTCTTTTTTTTCTTTCTTTTTTTTTTAATGCAATCCTTTCGTTCGCCGCCGGTTGAGGTCCGACCTAAGTCGAGTCGCGCGGATGCTCCAAGAATGGAAGTGCTGTAGGAATGAGCTTGAACACTTTGGAGATACTTGAAGCCTTACCGGAATGGAGGGCTAAGCAAGTATTCACTTCGTAGATGGATGGAATAAGTTACCGTAGTACCATTCTCAGTGGTGCCCCTCCATTAGCACATTACTACTCCACAAAGCTGTCCCGTGGTACTCGTACCTGACTATCCACAAGGCTGAGCCGGTGCTCACCCCTTCCCAAAAGAGAAAATTAAAAAAGAATTCATATAATGCGGCTCGTTATACTGTGGCATGAGTGTATCCGTCAGTGCACTTGTTCCATACAAATCATATGCTGATACTGTTGATTCTGGATCTTGAGGCTTAAATTATGATGGTTCTGTTGCAAGTAATGCTCACCTGTTCAACACCTCAAGTTGGAAAAGGGAGACTAGCCGAGATTTCATGTCAGGGCTGTATTGTCTACCCAATCTCAACCCGAGTGACGGTGCCTTCTGTAGAGACTAATTACCACTGTAGTCGATAGGCTGTTCGCAACTTCCAGATGCCGACTTATTGGTACGACGTTGTGGAGGTTTGCGACAAGACCAACAGCCGCTTGCGGCGACTCCTCCTTATGTAAAATTCCATGCTCTGCTTTGGTCTTCATCGACAATTCCATCCATACACCGTGTGCCCGTGTACACCCATGACAATTTCCAGTTACGTCATGCACAACGCCGTAGAAAGGGGCCAGTGTAACACGTGCCTCCGTGACGATCCATTTGGCGTGGATCGTCGTCGCGCCATGCTGCAATTACTAACGACCAAATGGTGTACACTTCATTTGGCAGTCGATGTGTTCCTTTCCATCATCATGTCCTCAATCATCCTCGGGGGGCAGTTCGTCGTCAATGTAGCGGATCAATGACACTCGCATCTCGGTCGTATCGTTGCCGCGGAGGACATCGCTGACAAAGTGTGCTTCCACCTGCATTTGCACCATCTCCAAGGCACCCCTCAAGACTCCGCAAAGAATGTTGGAGTACCATAGTTCGTCCTGCGCACGGCCATCATCCGGTAGCTCGACGAAATCGGCAAATGGGTTCTCTTCAAACACGAGTGAGAATTGATTGTTGTCGCTTGTCCAATTCGTCACCTGGGGTGTGATGTTGAGGAAGATCTTGAACCCAATCTACAACACCAAGTAAGCGCCCGGTTCTGATGCGCAAGGTAGAAATGAGCCCATACCCTAGATATCATATCGGCCGTCTCGCGAAAGTTGGCGCAGCGCTTCATTGTGTTAGACTTCGCCAGGTAGTCTTCGATAAGACGCAAGCCGATGTTGTAGCCCATCTTGTCCAATTGCCGGTTCACTTCAGCATAGTCGCTCTCGTAGTCTTTGCAGAGCTGTGCCACTATCGTACCATAGGTCAGGGTAACCAGCTCGGCGTTGACTTTATCGATACGCGTCCTAGAGAATATGTAAGGGCCCGTACTTGCAGGTGAAGGCTTGCGTCCGGCTTACTTCCATATCCTGTCATGGGTCAGCTACAACGTTGCTCTGTTAGATGCCTCCAACGTACTCTTCTCCCACGCGTGACGCTTTGCTTGCGGCCATTGCAGTAAGCCAGTATTATCTCCGATGTGTTTCTGTACCCTTGCGGTGCTACCAGTCGCGCGCAAGGCATGAAGAGCGTGCATTCAATTCAATATAGGGCGTGGAGCATGACCGCCATTTGGTGGGTGGTTGTGCCGGATCGGCGGCCGGACTGAGCCGATGCCGACAGCCGGATCATCATCGGTCCGTCAGCCAATGGGATGAAGGGATTGAATTTCCGAGCTCTCTCTTCCTGGACCTTTTTGGATTTGGAAACCGCATGCTTTCGAAGCTGATCATTACTTGCATTCGCTTGCCCTGCCTCAACGTCAGCGCGAGCCACCGTCATAATGTCCGCGGAAAAGCGCCCAGCCGACGATGACCTGAGCTCGTCGCAGATGCTCGTGAAGAGGCAGAATGTCACTTCTTCAGAAGCGGCACTGGCGCGGCTCAACGCATCGAGCAATACGCTGGTCCAAAGAGTAAGTGCGTTGAGTCCCGGCTTCCGATGTCATTAACATTTTGATCAGGATGGCCCTCGGACGAGCGGATTACAGGCGCCGGTCATGGAGTTGAAGGGTCACTCTGGGGAAATCCTTGCAGCCAGGTTCGACTTGACTGGTAATCTCATTGCTTCAGGCTCCATGGATCGAAGTATACGTACGTTCTTTATTTCTTCAACTGTCCGTCTTTACTGATTGGTCTAGTTCTCTGGAGAACTTACGGCGACTGCGAGAACTACGGTGTTTTGCAAGGACACAAGGGCGCGATCATGGATCTGCAATGGTCTAGAGACTCCGAGATTCTATACTCGGCTTCGGCGGACATGCAGCTAGCTAGCTGGGACCTTACCTCCGGAACAAGGATACGAAGATATATAGGTCACGAGGAGATTGTCAACGCGGTGGACATCAGCAAGAGAGGAGAAGAGATCCTGATGAGCGGCAGCGACGATTCGACTATCGGAATTTGGGATCCTCGAACGAAACACGCAGCCGATTACATCCAGACCGAATTTCCCATTACTGCTCTCGCTGTATCGCCAGCAGGGAACGAGCTGTACGTGGGCGGTATTGACAACGACATTCGTGTGTGGGATTTGAGGAAAAAGTCGGTTGTCTACTCCATGCTGGGCCATTCCGACACCATCACATCTCTGCGTGTTTCGCCAGATTCACAGTCGTTACTCTCCTACGCAATGGACTCCACGGTCAGGACTTGGGACATCCGGCCTTTTGCACCAACGGAGCGACACATTCGTACTTTTGACGGAGCGACGACAGGATTGGAACAGAACCTCGCAAGTGCCAGCTGGGATTCTGAAGGCAAAAAGGTCGCCGCCGCATCGGGCGATGGCACAGTTGTGGTATGGGCAAACGACACTGGTAAGCTCATGTACAAGCTTCCAGGACACAGGGGTCAGGTCAACTGTGCAGAGTTCGCGCCTGGGAAGGAGCCAATACGTAAGACTCGCTCACTCCCCTTGGATAGTTTTGGGCAGCCAGACACTAACCCATTTCAGTTCTCTCGGCCTCGTCAGATCGCACCATGCTCCTTGGCGAGCTAAAGTGAAGTATCTCTGGACTAAATCAACCCCTCGGTTATCATTGGTCAAGCATATGATTCAATGCTGAGGTTGTTTATTGTCGTTTGGTCCTCGTTTCTACAAAATTCGAGGTCAAGATGACAGAGATTAAGACAATGTCCTAGGACACCACAGCCCAGCCACTCAGCAAGGCTTTTGACTCGGCATCTATCGCGTATATACCTGCCCTCGGCCCAGCGCCTTCGAACAGTCTCTAATCGTGTGTTGGGGGACATGTAGTAGAGTCGTCAAGCGCTAACAGCACGCGTGGACAAAAGACGAGGATCGGATGTCCGGTTTGCAACCAGAGTGCGGTGTGTCTGCTGGTGACGCTCATGGCGGCTTTCATGAAGATTTGAAGCTGCGAGGAAGCAAGCCGCTCATACTAGCGTTGCCTTGAGGGTCGTCTGCAGCATGGGCAATTCGGGGAAGAGGCGGGGAACAGAGAGAAATAACTTGGTCTACAATGACAGGCCTACTTGGGCAGGTCACGCCTACCTTGAAGAGAATAGAAATTGATCTTGTCCCAAACTCGAACTACGTAGAATAGGAGCAGCCATCCCCAGTGTTGCTGATCGCAGCTCTGCGGAGGTTGGTAGGCAGACCACCCAAGATACCTATTCTCCAGTAGCCGAAGTATTAAGCTTGAAGCCGGCCAATCACATCATCACGACTTCTCTACTGTCAAGACCTGGCTGGGTGTAGGTTTCAGTCCAGTCCAGGAATGACTGCCATCTCTATGGCTGCCGATTTCAGACTTGTCTGTAGGGACTTGTGGGTTTAGGTTTACTGATTCGAGATCCGTTGGCCAACACGTCCGCATCCGTGGACAGGCTCTGGATTTGGCATGAAACAACCTGCAGGTGCTGTCGCGCCCCTTGTTTCATGGTAGCCCTGCAACACGCCAATTGTGTCAGGAAAAAGAGCTCCGTCCACCCCCTGCCGCCTGCAACCCACCCTTTTTCCAACGTAACTCTCCAACAAAGAAGTGGTTGACACTGCTCGACCCCGGATTCAGAACTTGGCCCCTCCCCCCGGCACCCCTGGCATCGCCACACTGTCGGTGCAAGGTGCGGGAACTCGAAAGCCAAGGCTTCAGAGATGTTACCCCATCCGCGCCATGTTGTAGCATGTCGACTCGTGCTGGCGACGCTCAAAGTGGAAATGGTGCGGCTGCCAACCTGTCACACGGGCTGGTGAAGCGAGGCTATCGTGCTTCATATTGGTCAGATGCCGGCTAGGCCATTAGTTGTTGCTCATAGGTCCCGTCCGGAACCGAGTCTTGTACGCCCGCCCTTGTGCAACCTTGCCGTATCCCTATACTACCTCTCTGATGCCCAATATAGGTAAATGTTCCATCCCGCGGTTTCCCTCTTGCCGGTTCGGTCCCCTCTCCCTACTCTACCTCCTCTCTTCTCCTCGCTTGCCCTGCTTTGCCCTTTCCTTGCGCTAATATTTCTGCTTTTTCAGAGTCCAGCTACTACCTTGCTTTCAATTGTTGTAAAAACCGGCGCGCTTCCCAGTGGGGGTTGCCATATATGAACACCATAAAGCTCTCTTTGGACTGATTTGCTGGGGGGGCAAGCTTGACGAGGAGAAGCTCTGGAAGACGTTCGTGAAGGGTCGGCATCCACACAGTACTCTGTTTCCCAGCCTCGTACACGATTCAGAAACGATGAGCCAGGACAGTGGGGAGATGGATAGGATCCGAGAGGATCTTATCCGCAGAGCCAGAATGGAACGAAACCGAGACGTCCAAGAATTTACATACGAACCATCTTCGCAGGCGCAATTAACACAGTCGCCGGCGGTTCAAGATGTTCGGCGAGAGCAACGCTCGAGCTTCTTTGGTGGATTCTCTGCGCTGCCACGGCTGTTTGTCCGCCGCACCAGATCACCCACTGCTCAAACGAATGACGAAGCCGACATCGAAAGCCCCAAGACGCCTGACTTCCGCCTTGCGACCCCGAACCTTCCTTCAGCTCGCCTCCATCTCCCGATCCTCTCATCGACCAGAACCCCACGTCCCAGTCGGCCGGCCTCGTTAACCTCACAGCGGGAGCATCCTTTGCCGGCCTCGCCCCTGTCAGCAGCGACACCTCCACCACCAAGTCCTGAGCGTCCAAATAATCCGATTTTCAATCGGTTTTTCGGCTTCGAGCGTTTTCCGAAGCGATGGGGGCGCGGCGCCCATCATGAGCGAAGGAGCGAGACAGATGGCAGAGAAAGGGGTCTTAGCGAAACTGGAGGAGTCCGGCGCAAGCCGAAGCGCTTTCTATTCTGCTTCCCTTGGGTCAAGTCACGGCGCGCTCGATCACATATATTGCAATGTTTTGTGTCAGGGATGTTCCTTGGCTTGCTACTGGCGGTTTGTACGTGTTTCCGTACTCTCTGGGGTGGCTACGTTGTTCTTCTCATGCTAATGTCTATCAGATTTGGGCCTGGCTGTCAGCCGAAGGATCCAGAATGGGGAGCTCACCATCCTGCTCATCATGATCATTCTCTTCGCGACCGTTTTCTTCTGTTATAGCCTTCTTCGACTGTGTATGATTGTTATCCGTGGCGATCGTGGGCAGAATAGCATCTCCGAATTGCGAAGAACACGGGGTAGCGGAGGCTTTGCTGTGCCGGCTGAGCCAATTCCTGTTGTTCTGGCGCGGGACGAGGAGGCAGCAGGTATAGAAAGCGAGGCCAACAAGTTCACACCACCTGCTTATGGCCTCTGGCGGGAGAGCGTGGTAAGTACCGAAGCCCTGGGCTGGGTGCGGCGCCGCATCAAAGTTGAGGCTAACGTCGATAGCGTGTTGATCCGAACCGGATATTTTGGCAACGCAACGATGCTGCAGCTCCCATGGCGACTGTACCAGAAACGGGTCCACGCCCACCATCGTACATGTCTGACGATGGTGTTACATACATGATGGAGGCGGTGCCAAGGTCCACGGTACCGACAACTGACGTGCCGTTACCTGTGCATCCTTCTGAGCAGGGTCGCGTTGTCCACGCTTCAGACGTTCGATGATGAAGCTAGAGGGGAGGGGGGGGGGCAAACGCAGGTTTTCGGCAGGATGTTGAGGCGCGTTTGTATGTTGATAAGGTTAAGCACTAGTGTTCTCTTGTGTAAAGATCCCCCTTATGTACATTTTATCATCACTTGTTGATAAGGTAGGCTGCGGATAGAATAAGATTCGATGTAATATTCACAATTTGGCCGACTCTCCTATAATCTTCTGCAAAGGTGTGCGGTGCAGTTGCTGTACAATGTTGCAGGGGTGGTTTTCAAGTTGGCAAACCAGCTCAACATTTCACCATTGAACAGCATATATCTATCCATGGCCTCATCGAAGCTACAGGGCTAACATCCCTACTGTTTTGCGTATGCCAGTAAGACAGCACATAACCAGGGTGGCATGGCATCACCATGAAGTGTAATATACCAAGGAACTTCAGACTGCTGTTTGACTGCAACACAATCGAAAGGGGATATAGGGTAGCCGAGGTTGACATGAGGGGTGGCGATGTGGGCGAATGCTTGGGTTGACTCAGAAACTAACCATGTCATGTCATTGGAGAGATAACGAATACTTGGTACGAGTAGATACTGTAGTGAGACGACGCATCAGAGCGAACCCAATCAATTGGCCAAACGAACAAGTGGACAATCCAAGATTGACGTGATAAGCTGCGCGTCACAACTCGCCTACCTGGGGGAGCACGGTTGCGGGTTTTATTGGCTGTTTGCGCGATCTGGCATAATGAGGCACATTGGAAGGGCAAGACTTGGGCGAATCAAGACAACATGCTCGTGACGGCGCAAAGGGGGATTGGCCCGATGGCTGCCCCTGCAGCCGGCGGAACCCTGCACGCCTAGGGCGATACGGAACGTACAGTGCTTATTCGTGGTCAATTTTTATTTTATTTTTATTTTATTTTTATTTTATTTTAATCACTTGATGAAATCTCTCCTTGCCCGTCACATCGACAGTTGAATCTTTCTGGTCATGAGCGGCCTTTGGACTTCTTGAAGAGAGTGGTCACATCGCGCGACTGTCTTGGCTGGACTACGTATTTGAGAGAGGGAATACTAAGCAGGCGAGGAGAGAGATTCGCTTCCCTACATGGATGAATCACTGAGATAGGAAGCCAGTTAGAGAGAGTTGTGTGGGATGGACACGATATCTTCGCGAGAGATACCTACTAGGTAGGGATACTTTTAAGACGGTACAGACTAGGTACTATTGCACACATTTCTGGGCAGCATCTCATTAACGCCCCACATCTCGCTACCTTAGCGTTGTCGATTGGCACACCGCTAGCGCATGTGAGGACAAGAGCAGGTACTTGTCCACAACTTGCAGACTTGTCGCCGAAATGACGATCTAAGGCGGCAGCCGGCGATGCGACAATGCAAGATGGGGGCGAAGCAAGTACTGTATAGGTAGCGGCGGACGAAAAAGGACCAGGGCTAGAGGGCGGCTACTGCTGGGGCACGTACCAACTTCAGATGGCTTCCGGTGCAAAAATGTGATACGTGCAGGAGGAGTCCTGTATAAAAGGAGGGAGAGGGGAAAGGGTTA
>KL660239.1:52237-113576 GCA_000732775.1 Stachybotrys chlorohalonatus IBT 40285 | reverse complement strand
CGTGGTCAGGGTTGCACGAGGTCTGGCCGCTAGGCACTAGACAACCCATCGACACCACAGAGGGACAGACAAAGGAAAGAAGAAAGCAGGTAAACGAATAAATAAAATAAATAAAACCAGCTTCGTACTGCACCAGAGTCCCCTGCTTCGTGGCGTCGCTGTTCTGCCTCCTCACATGGACGATCCCGTCCCTCCCTTGCGGTGGGAGACTGCAGACAGACAGCTGCCCGCCACGCTAGCCACAAGCTTGCCTGGGGGACCTCGTGTTTTCGGCAGCCTCTTCTTTCTCTCTAGTCAGGCCGTCTCTGACGGACATTATGTCGATTCCCGCTCGTCCAGCCACCCGTCCTGTCGCAGCGGGCTGACTGCAGACGCCCGTTGCAGCCCGCTCTGGCTTCTCAACAGGCTACTTGGTTGGTGTTTAGTTACACCAGGGATGGGAAGCAACGACAGCTGGCTGAATCTGCTCAGTTATCGAACCCCGGATTTAGACTACCGTGGTTATACGTTGTACGCGGCTACCGCTTCGACCCCCAAACCCCGTTTTGTATCCCATTGTTGCTTTGATATCTCCATTGTCAAGTCAGGCAGGCAGGCTCCTGACTTATACGACTTCCGTCATCACGAGATTACCAACCACGCCTCCCTTTCCCCTCCCCCTCCCCCCTCCCCCCTCTTCTCCCATCCTTACAGTAGCAGTCTTCCATCAGATATCATAACATAGTAAACCAAAAATCACCAAGCTTATGTCTCGCTTACTGCTTTCGTCCAAGCACTCATCCACGAAACACCCCCGATGGCCAATCGCACCGTCACATGACCCGGCATGGATGTGAGGCGTGGCCATGCAAGGATGATGAGAGCTTGCGAGGAAACATGCAGGGGTTCCCCAAGCAATCCCGCCCTTTTTCTTTTGCTTCACCCCCCTTTTTTTCCCCTTCCTTTTCCCCTATCGCCTGACCCTTGCCGTGGAGTGGCCTATGCTTTGTTTTCTTGTTTCCTGCACCAAGAAAAGATCCACGATGCTAGTTTCGCGCCTCGGATATCGCCGCAGGTACAGTACGTATCTGCAGGGAGGAAGAGAACTCCTCGTGTCAAGGGGACAGAAGAAACTAGGCCGGCAGACTAGGCCGGGCACTGCACCGCCTCTGTACAACCGTCGACGGCAACAGGGGGTTAGCACGAACTGACGTACCCGCCTTGCCGACCTTATCGTGACAAACACTTGCCTGCATCCGCCCCTAGCCAACGTGGAAATCCCGTATGGATCTTCTTGTGTGTACGGACGTATGACGCCCGACGTTTTCCAATCAAAAGCCCCTTGATTGGCCATCGCCCTTGCGAAACGCATCTCAGTCGAGGTGCAGATAATCAACCGGCCCCCTCCCCTGGGTAGCGCCGGGACCCAATCATGCTCCGGATCCGTACTGCGGCTGGCGGGGTCCGTTGCGGCCGAGAAGTCGAAAAGAGTTGTTGGTCGTCGAAACCGCCTGCGGGGACACCCCCCCCCTGCGGAGGATCAAGGGAATATGAGACAGAATAAAGAAATTACTTCTGCCTTACGACCCCATGTCCGCCCGGTCAGCAGAATGATCGAGGAAGGATCGCAGTAGGGCTGAAGAGGTGGTTCCATAAGTAGATTTGGGTGTTTAGGTGTGGCTGTTGGGGGCTGTTGACCCTGGCTCCCCCTCGAGGTGGCCGCATAAGGGGTCTGGCAGTGCAACGCACACGTCACTAAGCTCAAGCACCTCCGGGGCACATTCACGCCAATGAGGACGCTGAAGCCTCTCCAAAAGATAGTAGTGATATTGTAAAAGGGAAAAATAGTAATAAAACGAACAACAGGCGGCCGTCCAAAGTTGGCTGCAGCTGCCCCAAGAGACGCCCGAAAGGCTACTGTTGGTGCCGCTCCAAATCCACCACAAGATGATCCTCCTCTTGCTCCTCACCCTTCGGGCGAATCAAAATTGTACTCTCGACACCTCTCCTTCCTCCAAGCTTCGAATGGTAATTAACAACAGGACACTAATGAATGTAAGGGGGCTGGTCCAACAAGGATGAACCTTCCTTGTTTTGACTAGATAGTCGAACAGAATTCTCTTGCGAGATGTTGGCCGTGAGGCGATCTGTGGTGACGCCGCGTGATGTGACGGTCCATCTAACGATCAGGTTGTAGGAAATGGAACAAAACACTTGACATGTGGAAGACAGAGAAACCACTTCAAGCCTAAGGGGGGCCAGGTGGACCAGTGGCGTTTGTCGTTGAGACTGCCCCTCAAAGCCTCGGCCCCTTGCCCGAAACTGTATGGACAGTATTGGGGTTGCTGGCGAATCCGAAGCGTTAGTATGCAATGTTCAACGCCTTCATTTATGCCTTGGAAAAGCACGAAACTCGACACACCTACTAAGCGTTCCTGCCCGTATAAGGGCAACTCGGACGGTTGCAGTACCCTTTGTACGCCCTCGTCTCCAAGATGCGCCTGGTGGAGCAGTTGTTGCCATTGTGGCAGGGCGCAGGAGTCTCTTCCTCCCAGCTGCACCTGCAGGAGCTGTAGCTCTCGACGGTGACGTAGATGCACATGGTTGCGGTTGGAAGTTGACGATTGGTTTGTACAGGTGCTGGGATGGATGGCGAGGCTGCAGTGTCGTCAGTATAAGGTCCGGCGGACAGTGTGGTGCTTGTCTTGACGAGTCTGTACGACGCTGTCACATACGCTTGAGATGGTTTGTGGATTGGGATGAAACGGTTTGCAGAGTCTGAAGACGGAGGCAAGATATCGACAAAAATCAGGCACAAGCAAGATGATAGGCTGAGTTGAAAAAGCTGTCTCGACTGTTTGCTGTCTGTGAAGAATGTTGAGCGAGGTGAGGAATGGGAATAATGAGCAGACATTGTCAGGCCTTATATAGTGTGCAACGTGAAGCGAGGGCGTGTCCTACGCCTGACAGATGGATGCTTGTCACGCCCGCGGATTGCACGACCCATGATGAAGACGGGCCCATTGTGGCCCTCGGATTCGTCGACCCAATGTGATTAGCTGTTTGCTTGCCCCATCCTACATCCCGGCCGGGAACGTACGGCAAATGTGACAAGAGCCGAAGGAGTGTCGACTCTCCCGGGATCCATAAAGGAGGGCGTGAGATAACAAAAGGGACGCGGGTGCAGTTTGGGGACATAATCGCCCGATTGGGTTCCATGCTAAGCCTGCCGACCGCCAAGGCAAGTCCACGAGACGCAGACCAACCATGCAACGACAAAAGGCACTACTCAGCACGGTACATGACGGCACAGCTGCCCGAGCCTTGAAGATTTCTGCATTAGGGTGGGTGGAGTGGAATTCAGTGTGCCTTCTTGCTTTCGGCGCCCGTTGACGACCCTTGCCCCCGTTGATGCCCTCGAGTCTCCCTCAACCCATCTTCACGCCTTGATTGGAGACTTCATCTGTGACGGCAAAAGGTACCACGGTTGTGACAGGAAGCTCAAGGCTGCATTTCGAAGCAGCCAACACTTAAGATTGTGTGTCATAGTCCGCCACATCCCTCTCCTTGGTTCCTGAGCCAATAACTCATCACCGATGCTGCAGTTATTTCGATAACGACTTTTGGTCAAGCGACTTTTCTCGAGAGGCGTGTGCAAAGGCCTTTGGGGGACTTGGGATGACCGAGAATCTGGGCCCCTGCGTGAAGGCGCAGCTTGGCAAGGGGGCTACGTGGATGGGCAGACGGATAAACTCGACCAAAGGGTCCAAGTCAACAGAAGTGCTCCGGCCAAGTATACTGTAGTATATGCGGCCTATTTGTTCGGTCCAGAGCGGCTGCGAAAACCAAACAGCGGAACATCTATCCACCAGTACACTTGTACAACTCTCAAAGTGAAGCCCTTTCTTGCACCAAACTGATACGATAACTCCGTCAGGTGTCAAACAACAAGGCGTGTTGCACACGACCTGCCATGACGCCACACTCTCGCCCAGGTGACAGGATTCCAACAGGGAAGTGAGGGGTGTTGCAGGTCCCGGCTAGTGCCACGACGACATGAGTATTCCCGCAGGCCCATATGTGTTGGTTGTGCCACGGCTAGGGAGTTGTCTAGGCTGAACGGGGGCAGTGGGTGCCACACATGATCCGCAGCCGACAAGTCCCCTCCGGATGGCCACGAGGAGACTGCGAACTATCCAGTGGTTATGACTCCCGCATTGCCACAGCAGCCCAAAAGTATCCCCATTGGGGGCTTCCCTCAGGCAACTGCCGCGACTCGTGCAGGGTCAAGTCGAACCAACAACTCCGTCCGAACAGCGGAACGCGGCATCATAGCAGGAGCGGGCCCTCCCGCGGCAGAAGTGCAGATCTATAGTCACCAGAAATAACAGGACTTCCAACCAGTATGGCCATGCTCTGCCCCAGGGCCGTGGGCCGGGCCGCTCCATCTTCCAACAACACAACGAGATTAGAACGGCCGTCGAAAGAGGAAGGGAGGGTGAACTATGTGATAACGACCAGAAGCCAACGAACTAGATGAGCACGTCAACTGCGGATGCTAGCTCCCGTTTCTGTGCCTGTCCAATGGTTTGTTTCGGCAGCTAAACCTTTCACAATACGGGATGGGTGCATTGGCAGACCAGGGTGCCGCAAAACTTGCCCACGAAATCCCCGGGAAGAGTCCTTTTGCAGATCTTGTTTGGCAAGTCGAACAGGCCATCACAATGAATCCCGGCTGCTATACACGATCCCACGCTGACCTGGGTGTCTCTTCATTCCTAGGAACTTAGACAAGAGTGGCTCGTCCACGGGGTGTAGACGATCGGCTACCCAACGTCACCTCCGGCTGTCGTCAAGTGGACTCGGGCCAACACTGGGGCCTGCGCCTGCGCCTGTCCGCGTCTGCGTCTGCGTCTGCGTCTATGACGGTGACCCAGATGTGCTGCATGAAGGTGGATGGAGGTAGATGCAGACGGTCGTCGTTGGTGGAGCGAGCGCGGTAAGGGACAACCCATAGGTGGGAGTATTTCTGAGTCTCCATACTGTGCCGGGGACATACCGATCCACCCTTTCCGCGTGGACAAGGGGCAAGTGTAGGTAGCGTGTACAGTGCGCGTTGGCTTCCCGTCACACTTCAGGAACTCGTGTAATTCCAGGCCCCATTGTTCGCTTCCCCACAGCTTCCTCCTTCGCCAGTGACATTAGGCAGGCTCTGCTTCTTCGAGCCTAGCAGAGTCACCCTCCGGACCAAGTCATGTCCCAGACTCAAGCTCCCCTGGTCAGAAGGATCCGTGAAACCAGTCCACTTCAGCTTCACTTTCCTCAACAACCGAAATGGGCACATCGGCGACCACATTGGTTCATTGCTGGATAGTTCCCTGCCCATCTTGACCTTGTACCATCGTCACTATAGCGGCAAAGCACCTCCTATTCGGCGTGAACACAGCATCAGCGAGATTGCACTGGTCGTCGGTGACCCGGCGTGGTGGGAAACACCCTTGACATGTTTCTGCCTGTTCTTAATGGATAGTCGAATCAGTCGTCGAGGTCGGGCCTCCGTTTCCAGACCCGCCCTGCGGCCGTTCATGCGGCCCCCGTTAGCCGCACCGGGCACATCACCCAACGGCACAGTTGAGGCGCAGTCAAGTATAGCTGAGATAGTTCCCATTGCTGGTAATATTGCGTCGACTCTGCTGCCGAGATTGCAGGCTGTTAGAACTTTGTGCTTGCCCCTTGCAGGCGTGCAGAGACGGAGCCGCCAATAGCCTGCTAGATCGACCCAACTCTACGACCCTGGCTACAGTCGAGGTCGGTCAAGTGATATTGCCGCGGATGAACCCACCAACGTTTGTTGGCCTTGTATCCGGATTCAGCACCAACTTTTTCCCAGTCAACAAGTTGACAGCATCGCTTACGAGGCCCCAACACGTTACATTCGGCTTTGGAAAAACTCGCCATGGCGGCAAGATTCGTCAAGTCCGCTCGTGTCTGGTCCTGAAGATCTATTGAGACAACAGTTTCGTCACAAGTGAGCGTGCAGTGTAGCTTCACGTAGCTTCATCATGTTGCTTGTGGCCCGAATGTGAAGGGGGTGGGGTCTGACAGATTGTGAGTGTTCTGTCCGTTGTCGGAAATGCCCAATCCAACTTTGGCAAATACAAACACGGCTTGGTGACTGAAATATCCGAAGCAAAAGGCGTCTTTCCCAGGTGATCCGGCGGCAACGCGCAACCTTCCCCAAGCGATCTATATCTCGGCTGCAGGACTGACGAGTTCCAGTAGCAGTAAATCACCAAACTAAGTTGATATGCCCCGCCCCAAGCCAAGGCACATTGTGCTCGGTCCAAGGGGCATACGCCCAGCCCTGGCCATGGACCTGCTGGCCTACATAGAACAGTGACCATTCTTCCATGTCAAGTCAAGCAGTCATGTTGGTTCTGAACGCGTCTGTAGAAGGAACCATGTGTCGAAAGAAGCCAACGCTAAGCCGTGCGCCTAACGCGCGCTGCTTGCCGACCTCAAGCAGCAACTTGGTATCCGCGGTCCGAAACCGCGACCAACGAAAGGTATTACCTGCAGTTGCTTTGCAGTGGCTGCCAATGTAAATATCACGCTAGTATAGCGAATGTGATGAATTGCAGACTGTGGAAGTTGGTCCAATGGGATGGTATATTAAGCGCCGTCCATCTGTCCGGGTTATCTCAACCTCATGTGCCCCGCGTGGAAATCACTCTGCGCAGGGGTTGCCCTACCTTTAGAACCAGGTCCCGACGCTCCGGAAAAGGACATGCGCCACTTGGACACCGAAAGTTGCTCCGTGAAAAGTCGAGGCTGATGACATGGTAAGTTCCTTGTCTTGTGATATGATGTAGAGACATTCAAACCAACCAACAAGAGGTAGAGCAATTCTAGGTTTGGAATGGCTTCGAGAAACGAGGCTTTGTATCCCGGTCGAACTAGGAAGCGGCCAGCAATGCCTTGGCAAGGGCGGAACTTCAGGAATGGGGGCCACGCACCGCTACCGCATCCCATCAGGTTTCACCACCAACGATTTTATCGATCAACATATTCTCGTTTTGTCCGAGGGATGATGCGAGATGATTCGATTCACGGAAAGGGGACATGACGAACCCGAACTCAATGGGGCTTTCCCAGGCCCCGGTTGACCGAACTAACAGCGGGCCAATATCGAGACCGCAATACAACCTCATTCGAGGACGGTGAGATGATTCGGCGACTTAAAAGGCGGCTACGTGTAGAAGAGGTAACAGGCGCAAGATGTTGGCGCGGTTAGCTTGCGACGTTGAGCTGTAGAGCATCCGCGTCTGCCAAGAGGTCATGATGACCCCGTGATCCTTGTGGCCGCATAATGTGCCTACATGATGAAAGATCCAGGGCCAGGTTCGCGTATGCAACCTAAAAGGGAGAATGGTAGGGAGGGATCAAGTCTTCAAAATCGGTGTAATGCTTTTCGTATAGCGCCGTCATGATATGTGGTTGACAAGTAGTCGTTTGCCCACTGGCCCGTGCCACAACAGACGGCATGCCGAATCTGCCTCTGCCGACATATAAGATCGGTTTCTTATGCATGCCCGGGTCCTTCCGTGGGTCAGGGCACTCGATTTATAGATGAAGGAATCGATTCCCTGAAAATGGATCGACACCACTACGAAGACAGCCTTGAAAGAATTGTTGGTTTATGGACGCATGAATGGGCTTCGCAAGTGTATGCAGGTAGTCAAGATGTTTTGGGGGTTAGTGCGCTGCATCGAGGCACGCAATTGCCGTCTGGTGCCCATTCGATGGCGTAGTGACCGACAGGATGTCATGAGTAGATCGCAGGTTGTAGTCAGGCTGAAACAGTGATGCCCAATATGGAGACGGTGAACAGGATTCTCGAGAGCCACATAGTTCAAGGCGAGGAGTCCCGCAAGACATGTAGGCACGGTACAGAGCGACGATCCATGTGCATGGTGAATCGACTCTGCCTTGCTTGTTAATTCAGAGCATGTTGGTACCTCGGCCGAAAAAAAGGAAGTGGTTTGGCAAACCGTTTGTCCAGATATATCAGGCAGTCAAGAGAGTTGGTGGAGGAGAAAATGGGAGGAGTAGGGGAGAGGGCAGCAAGGGAAGCGGCTAGAAGAGGAGGGGGGTTGGTACGGACTGAGGAAGGAGCGACATCACCGTGTGCCTACCTAACCTCCCAAAGTACTTACCCCCGGAGGCACCTACCTCCTTATCTGACCTACCCGGTACTCACCTAAGTACTTTAAGTCTTTGCACAATTGCCCTTTTTAGGTTCAAATGGGGAAGAGAGGAGGAGGCATCAACGAACTGCAGTGGCCCGATTCCGGCTGAAAATCAAGAGGAGGAAGGACCATGCCACTGTAGTCACTGGATTGCCCTTTTCAGCATGCTTACACGACCCCCCCGCACTGCCCTTCGTGGACATGATGGCAGGGCACACCCCGGATTTCTGGACTGAAATTGTCGTGTCGTTCCGAAAAATCCCTTTGATGGCGGCATAGTGTCCAATGAGGACCAGAACCGGCTCCGGCCCCAAGGACTTGGCCCCGAAATCTTGTTCATCGGAAGCCGAGGAGCCTCCCAAAGTGGAGCTGGACAAATGCTTATAATCACGGCTTGTCCCTTGACCTCACATTGCACGTCTTGCCCCTCCGGAGCGCGTTGCCATCGTCTGGAAGTGTCCCCCTTTCCCCCCTCGCCCACGCCTTCGCTTCGGGCGGGCAGAGAGGAGGAGCTGGGAAATGGCACTGCGGGGATGAGCGAGTTCACGAGGACAAGCTACCAGCACCCAGGGGCCGGGGGGTAGGCGGGCCAATTGGGAGCGACACGTGCCTTCATCCCACACCCACGTACGCACGCTGGGCCGGCCGGCAATCAGCGGTCTTTGATCAAGAAGCGACTGAACACTTGCCGAGGGCGAGCAAGCACACAGCCAAGCGAGGGATGGACGGTGCTGGAATTTGCAGTAGTGGGCCTGGAACAGCCGAACGGACATCGAAACAGAGCCCACCGGGGCTGGTACTCGCATCCGCACACGGTTTGTCAGAGAGCTGTGCACATGGTGTTTGGAGCTACCGCCTGTGTCAATAGACGGGACCTGGGTGCCACCTATTTGGATATAAAAGAGGCGTCCCTTGGACCTTGGGAGAACCCCGTCTCCATATCCTCTTCATATCCTCTTCAGCCTTCAACAACTCCATCTCTACCAGCTATATTTTCCAGCCAGGTGCTGCAACTCAAACCGTCACCACTTCCACGCAGTTTTTACCTTATACAACCAGCCAAAATGCCTTCCACCAACGAGATGCAGTTCAACCCCTTCCTCACTCTGGCTCCTGCCACTTCGGACTCCTACCCGCAGACTCAGGCCAAGCCAATTGGCCGCCCCGCGGCGCAGCGTCGCTCGTCGAGCGTCAGCAGCACCAGCAGCGGCTTCAGAGTGCTCAAGCTTGGCCCTGTCCACTGGGGCGAGCACCCCGACGAGCACAAGGAGGACTTCCACGAGCTCTCCTCCTCTTCCTGAAGGAGTGGCCGGATGCGGTGTCACTAGCAACAAAGCCATGCTATTGTACACAACTACCCCTCCCCTCTTTCACAGCCCTGTCACCGTTCCCCACGCCCCACGGAATGACACAAAAAAAATATGCAACAACAAAAAGCCGACACAACGGTGTATGGATGACTATTTGTATGACAAATTGAGCAAGCGAAAATGGAAATCAAAAAGATACGCAAGGAGGAACGGGGATGGGGGATGACCGGATCACTCTGGGATTGGCAGAGGACGGCATAAAGTGGCTTATCGAACGGCAATCACGGAACTGGGATGGGCCTATAAGCGAAGTGTTTTTTTGTCTGAGGTTAGCCGAGTTGTGGGGGTTCAAGACGGGATCTGTGAGATAGTGCAAACAGCGAGCCGCCGGCAACAGGATTCGTCTGCCATGACGTTATCTGAGTCTTGTTGCTGCGCCTGAATATCATGAATTTGTTCTACTTTGTTCTATATTGCTGATCGACGTGATGTATCTATTGTCCCGCGACTTGATGTCCGAAGGGGTGAGTGAATGTGTGTGTTTGATGCTAACAGCTTATTGGATGGCCGTGAGTGTCAGGACGGGACTCGCCGAAGATCAGGCCCCAGCGTGCAACCAAGAGTGCGGATTGACAGCAGCTAACAAGGTTAGACTCAGATTGAGACACCACCCTTTTTATTTATTTGTGCTGTGCGATGTGTGTGTCTGTTACTGGTTAAAGCACATTGCATTCAAGCAACCCAACATTATGGGTAACATGACAGCCAAAGAGGCTTGTGCCAGGCCATCCATCGTCAACCCCCCGCTTCACCATTCCACCCAACCACATGCATCTGCAAGCACGCCACGTCGTATTTCCCGGGGGAGAGGAGGAGGGGGGAGGAATGCACCATGCTGAAGTGGCGAACACACACACACACAGATGCTTTGGTTGGTGAGACAGCATCCCTTTCCTTCTGGCGAGACGCACGCACGCAGTCATGAGGATGCAAGATAAGCTTGAAAAGAGAAACAATGTGTGGGCACGGCGGAGATAAGCAACGTATCTGGGGACTCTCTACTCCGCAGCTAGGCCTCTGCATGCCTCGCGTTCCTGCGACTTTGTCTCCGAGCAGTAAGCTTGATGATGGCCGGCCCTTGTTTGTCTTGGAACCGGAACAGAGCGACAGCCAGAGACGGAAAGCACACAAAAGGGACGGGTTTCAACGAATTACAACGTCCGTGCTGAGCTCGTGCCAAGGTGGGCCTGTCTCACAACCTTGGCAACTATGCTTAATTGCTAGACTAAAATATGGGTTGCGTAAGGTGATGGCAGAGTCTTGGCCAGGGAAGGAGAAACATTGGAAGGACAAGGTGGAAACAGGATAAGAGTCTGGAACGTATGTATCACACTGCGGGTGTGTCTGTGGTGCATCGTTTTTCTGACGTACAGGTGCAGAAGCATAGGGTAGGTTCATCATTCTACGGGTTCTCTGGTCCAGCGCAGTTTTGGAAAGGTGTAGGCGAGGAAGCAGACCACCGCAAGGCAATGCGTTACATGACAGCGAGAGCATCACTCGAGTCCAGACTTTGTGTTGCGAAGCTTGGTGGTTAGACTCGAAGCAACAATATGTCTGATGTTTAGTACAAAACGAAGCTCAGACGAGGCTGCAACACAAGCCAAGTGTAGAATGGGATGCCTTCCGTGGTCCTGGTTCGACCAAAATGCTATTCTTGGCTGTAGCATCCAATGGCTGATCAAACA
This sequence comes from Stachybotrys chlorohalonatus IBT 40285, assembly GCA_000732775.1. NCBI lineage: Eukaryota > Fungi > Ascomycota > Sordariomycetes > Hypocreales > Stachybotryaceae > Stachybotrys > Stachybotrys chlorohalonatus. The sequence goes on along the minus strand of KL660239.1, from coordinate 102,293 downwards.
ACTGCACGGCCTGCAACAGATCCTACCGGGCCATTGCCCGGGCCAGGCCCCGACCCGGCCCCGCGGCCTCCCATGGCGGGCCAACCCAGCACTAACAACCCTCGCTCATGCGCCCGTTTCGGGACCGTCGAAACAAAACAGGCCGCATGATACAGAGGCCGTCGAGCACAAGTCTAAGTTTGGCGATTGAAGCGTTCTTTGTCGCCGTTTCCAATTTCCTGATAGGACCACCACGCCCCTAATAATAGACGTAGTATCATCAGCAGTGCTATACGTGGCTGCGCGCCGACTCGTTCTCGGCCCAAGCTGGAACCAACTCCCGTCCTTCCGGGTCTATCTCCCGCACGATGTTCCGCCAGTCGATCGTCACCACCAGCGGGTCGTCATCCCCCATGCGCCCCTGCCTCCGCTGATCCGCTGCCTGTGCCCGCTGCTCTCGTTGGTTCTGCTCCTGGGGCAGCTGGTAGTCGCGCAGCGTGCGGGAGCACGGCTCATTCTCGTCGTGGAAGCGGCACCATTCCGCTGCGTGCGCGCGGTCCACCGCCAACTGCGATGTACGCAGGTACGGATCTGCAAGGAGCGCCAGCAGCGGGCGGCAGGACAGTCCCGCGGCCGAGACGTGTGCTGTGGACGCGGTGAACTGCTTAGGCGGCGTTTGGATGACAACGCGCAGATGCAGAAGCGAGCCGCGCACCGCCATGTCCGCCGCTAGGGGCAAGATGTGCTCGAGCATCCACTCGCGCAGCCGATCAAAGCGCAGAGTGAGCACGGCGATGCTGCGCAAGGCCGGTTGGTTGAACACCAGCGGCGGCGACACCTCGCTGGCGGCCAGTAGGGCTCCGGGCGGATCCGCAAGCATGCGCTGCAGGTGGGCGCTGTGCGGGCGGCATGTGTTGAGGGAGAAGGTGTTGAGCGGCGAGTAGAGCAGCGGCCGCGCGATGGCGTAGATGGCGGGGTGGCTCAGTAGGATTGGCAGTGGGTTGGTACCTGACGCGGGTGAGAACGGAGATGCAGAGGCACAGGGGCAGAGCTCGATGGGAGCCGCAAAGGTCAGAAGAGGTTGAAGGATGAGGCTGAGAATGTCGATGGGCAGGTCCAGCAGGTTGAGAGGGTGGTCGACATCGTCGCGGGCCCTCGTTGGTTCGGGTGCGGCCACAGGTGCCAGGGGGATTCGATCCCTTTCTGGCATGGCTATCCTGAGCCTTTTTTGGATGACATGTGCGTTCTCGCAAAAATGAGGTTGGCCTCTTGCCGGTCCCGCTCGATCATGATACCGGTTGATGGCGGGTTGTTATGGGAAACGCTGATGTCGATTGCCTGTTAGTCAAAACGATGGATGGATTTGTGGATCTACTCATTCGGTACGATGTGGTGACCGCTGTCCTTCGACCCCATGACTAGAATATATGGTACAGTTTTCCACAATGCCCTTGGCTATGATCGTAGACACAAGAGTTTTCGGAGCCCATGCCGTTATCGAGTCCAGAGCGTACCGATCTTGGTCTTTCTCTAAAATATCTGTCTAAAATATCTTCCAAGTCTCAAAATTAATGTCGATCCTAGCTAGTCAATTGGGACCGTCAAAACTGACCGCTGTCTTCACCGCGACAAAGCGTTTTGAACCTTACCTAGATGACCAGATCATCTTCATTTACTGTGAACGGCATTTTCATGTCTCATTGAACCCAGATCAATCACTTAGTCAAGCGTGATCATCTTTGAAATTGGATAACTTTTGGCTATCAGTGTCTTTTAATCCGAATTACCAACATCCTCAGAAAAAAGAATTGCGCCTCATCAAGGCCCCTTGGCGTGAAAAGGCATTGCTGTCATACCGAGCCCATTGCGCTCAGCTTTACCCGTTCCTTCATCTAAGTAACATTGCAACAGATAACGTGCACTCCCGAACCCTTTGTCGTCAAAATTTGTTCCCCCCAGTCGTCATTGCAAGCGTTTATCGCGAAGACATGGCCTTGGTCACGAGGCGCTTGAGGGCGAGCTCCTGCTTCTTCAGGTCGTCGGCGGTGCTGTCGTTGAGCTCCAGGGCGGCCATGGCGTCGCTGATGGTGGACTCGATCTTCTCCTTCTGGCCGCGCTTGAGCTTGAGCGACAGGGTGGGGTCAGACACGATCTCCTCGACACGGCCGATGTAGGACTCAAGCTGCTGCTTGGCCTCGAACTTCTTGCTAAAGGCCTCGTCGTTGCTCTTGAAAGCCTCGGCGTCTAAAGAGTACACGTTAGCAAACTGGATCTCACGGTGACACACAACCCCCCACATCTCCCGAAGTTGGTTACTTACCGGAAATCATCTTCTCGATCTCGCCAGTGGAGAGCTTGCCGACAGAGTTGGCGATAGTGATGTTGGCACTACGGCCAGAGGTCTTCTCCGTAGCAGTGACCTTGAGGATACCATTGACGTCGACCTCGAAGACAACCTCGAGGACGGCCTCACCTGCCCTCATGGGAGGGATGGGAGCAAGAGTGAACTCACCCAACGAGGTGTTGTCCTCGCAGTTCACACGCTCACCCTGGAAAACTGGGAACTGCAGATAGTGTTAAAGTACGTTCACACGATGACACGGGCTTGGGTATTTGGGGCATTCTGACCCGGCGACAAACTTACCTGAACTGTCTGCTGGTTATCCGCCACTGTGGTGAATGAACGCTTCTTCAGAGTAGGCACTGTAGTACCACGAGGAACAACGGGCTGCATCACTCAATCAGTATGGGCAAGATGTAACGAAAAAAAAAAGGCAAACATACCGCAAAGATGTTGCCCTCCATTGCCACACCGAGAGACAAGGGAACGACGTCAAGGAGCAGAAGATCCGAGGTCTCAGCGGATGTGGCCTTGCCGGAGAGGATACCGGCCTGGACGGCGGCACCGTAGGCGACGGCCTCGTCGGGGTTAATGCTCTTCTCGAGCTTCTTGCCGTTGAAGAATTCGGACAGAAGCTTCTGGATCTTGGGGATACGGGTAGAACCACCAACAAGTACAATCTCGTCGACGGCGCTCTTCTCGATGGCGGCATCCTTGAGAACCTGGGCAACAGGCTCAAGGGTTCCGGAGAAAGCCTTGGCGTTCAGGTCCTCGAAACGAGCACGGGTGATGGTCATGGTGAAGTCCTCGCCATCAAAGAGAGAGTCAATCTCGATGGTGGCCTGGGCACCGCTGGACAGGGTTCGCTTCGCACGCTCGCAAGCCGTTCGGAGACGACGGAGAGCACGGGGATCGCCGCTGAGGTCCTTCTTCGTCTTGCGACCGAACTCCTTCTTGCAGTGCTCAAGCAGGTTGGTGTCAAAGTCCTGGCCGCCCAGGTGAGTATCACCAGCAGTGGCCCTGACAGTGAAAACACCGCCCTGAATGTTCAGGAGAGAGACATCGAAAGTACCACCACCGAGATCGTAGATGAGCACGTTGCGCTCCTTCTCGGTCTTGCCAGAGCCAAGACCGTAGGCAATGGCGGCGGCAGTAGGCTCGTTGATGATACGGAGGACGTTGAGACCGGAAATGGCACCGGCGTCCTTGGTGGCCTGACGCTGGTTGTCGTTGAAGTAGGCGGGGACAGTGATGACAGCCTTCTCAACCTTCTTTCCGAGCTTGACCTCGGCAATCTCCTTCATCTGTGCAGATGGTCAGAATTGTGTTGGGGACGCGTCGGCGTGCGCGCAATATATTGAATGTGGAGGTAGAAACGAACCTTGAGGAGAACCATGGAGGAAATCTCCTGGGCAGAGAAGGACTTCCTCTCGCCGAGGTAGTCCACCTCAATCTTGGGGTTGCCGCCATCGTCAATGACCTTGAAGGGCCAGGACTCAATGTCCTTCTTGACGGTGGGGTCGTCGAAGCGGCGACCGATCAGACGCCTGCCGGACAAGGTCAACTCACGACCAGAAGACGGTTTATTCGTGGTTATTTGCACTCACTTGGCATCGAAGACGGTGTTACGGGGGTTCATGGCAGCATTGTTCTTGGCCGCCTCACCAATCAGACGCTCCTTGTCGGTGAAGGAGACGAAAGAGGGGGTGGTGAAGGAACCCTGCTCGTTGGCAATGATTTCGACATTGCTGCCTTCGTAGGTAGCGACACAAGAGTAGGTGGTACCTGTAGTGAGACACAAGCGAGACGGTTAGCCATTGAAGCCCGAAGAAATAGAGCGCGAGCCGCCTGCCGAGATCACAAAAATTGGCGGGTAGCACCCCGCGAGAAAACAACTCGGCGGCAGAATTGTGCGACGACATGGTGCGGGCAGAATAGGCAACAAAGACTTACCCAGGTCGATGCCAACGGCTCCGTCATACACTTCGTCCGCCATTTTCAAGAGAGAGATGTGAGGAGAGGAGGGGGTGATGTTGTGGTTGAGGGTTGATGCGGGAGGAGAGGGATGAGGAAGAGGGCAGAAAAGCAGACGTGGGGTTTTCTTCGGTGAAAGGAATTCTCCCAACCGCACCGTTATTTTGGGGTCCTTGCGAACTTTTTTTTTTTTTTCTAGCGGGGATTTTTTTTTTGCCATTCTCGCTCGCCCCGTGGTGGGGCCGGAGTGGGGCGGCCGGTTGAATCTAGGTACCCTACTAGCCCGCTTAGGGTCTGGAGCACTTCTTTGATGCCTAGTATCTCAGGCACATCACGTTTTTGAATCCGTGATGAAATGTCAGACCCGACGTTGCCTCGGACACTCCGAGCAGTGGTGTAACTGACAGAAGACAGTTCACAGAGAAAAAATTGCAACATAGTAAAATACAAGGGGAAACCAGAAACCTGATGTCTTGGATGCTAATGCGCCAAAGCGTATCACCATAGCAGCAAGCTAAAACATCGCTTTTGGCTATGGCCAGAGTCCCGAAAGCTCTTGCTGGAGTCCTTTGGTTGCTGAAGGTTGTAGCTGGCTGAAACTCGTTGCCTGTCGATGGCCGTTGATCTTTCAGTGTCGCTGGTGATTGAAGACTGCAGCTCATTGAAGCTCGTACACATTCAACGGTCACGCACGCCTCGAGTACATCTGCAATGCCAACTCCCCACTGCTGCTAGTAGTGGTAGTAGTCCAGGAGAGCTTGGCATAGTGGCCAAATTTGAACGTGGTCTCAGCACTAGACAGCCCGGTGCTGAATCTCCCGAAAGAATACTTAACATCCATTTCTAGGTCAACAACATGGGCGTAAGCTTAAGCTAAAGAACGGCTGAAAATTGGCTTATATCCTGCAGCATTTCACCATCGTAGCTATTGGAATGTGTCAAGGTCATTCGCGAAGTCATCACTATGTATCTGGGGCTCGGTTGGGTGCGAGATGGGAGCTTACTGGACATATTTGGTCTCTTTCCTCGGGCTGTCTCTCCTTACTAACCTAGGGGACTCTCGCGATATTGCACAAGACCAAACCTTCTATATTGGAGATTTCCCGTTCTAGTGTCCCTACTCGACGTATTGAATACCGTTGGAAGACATCCAGCCTTTCAAGAGTAAGCGACGCATCTCAAGGGCTGAAGATGATGCTGGAGCGAATTGCACTGTACCCACCACTCCCGCTGTCGTGAAAATCATGATAGTAAAGTTCCGGCAAGTATGTATTCAAATTGCTCGCAGACATGCCAAAAAATCTTCCAGTGATCCTTATGTGCGGCATCAGTTCGCTGCAAGCTACCATACGTAGGGACCGCTTCCATTCACGGTCAACTCAAAAGTGAGACTAGAAATATTTTTCTTTAACTTCTCTCCTGTCTACTGGGATCATGTTTGCCGCGTGGACTTATTTCCCAAAAACGAAAAAAAAAAAAAAAAAAAAAAAACCAACTTGTCAGCCCTGCGCACGGAATTGCACAACCAAGAGCAAGAGCCATGAATGGAAAGAAAAGCAAAGATCCTCTCTCTAAGCAACGCTGGGAAATGATATATATCCTCAACTTCGGCTGCAATATTTCCCAGTACTCAAGGCAACAGGTCAACGGCGCTCGCAGCGGCCATCAACAAGTCCTGAGCCACAGCAGGCAGCTGGGCCACAATGAGCTGCCGCAAGCACGCATCAGGCCCTGGTGTGGCATATTATGTTAGCATATCGAACGTCTTATTTACAATTAAGTCTTCGTGCTAGAGCGCAGGATGTGTGTAGTAAGATCGAAGGCTCTGTGATAATACTCTATGAGCACAACAATCATGCACTGGGCCCACATGGCGAACCATTATAATCTAACTGCTCATGTTGGAGCAGGAGCCTGTCCAAACGTATGAACCTCATATTTATCATACAGGATAAAAACAAATGAAGTGAGCGGGTTCTCATCTTAGCTTTCTGAAGGCCCAAATCCAAGGCCTCTCATGAACCTAACTTCGTCTGCTTGTTGCTTCAGCGATGACCACATACGCTCAGAGTACAGGTGCGACTCTTGCTGTTCTGAAGTCGATGTCGAGTCCGGCTCGAAATCCTCCACTGTGAACGGTACCGCTGTGGTGAAATTCACCAGGCCAAGCTTCTCGCCTGTCCAGAAAAGCACATCATCGCTATTAGCATGGCCATCATCATGCCAGCCAGTCTTTGTAGAGACGATCTTGCGGGCAAGGTCGTCAGATGCAGGCATCGATGCGAATAGGGAAGAAGGTTGATGAGCATCACTGTGTCCGATCCGTAGCCGCCGGCATTCCGTGACGCCATCCCGCTCAAACCATTTTAGCAGCCCTGCCCCGTCCGAAAAGACAATCTTGGATCCGTGATTCGTCACAGAGAGCACAACCGCAGATGCTGCTTTGTGGCGATTCTTAAGGGTGGAGTTCTGCAGCATGGCATTGCCCATTTTATCTCCCGTCGAACCCAGCCCATAGATTTCCAAAGAGCCCTTAGACTTATAGTCACCGCCAGCAATCAGGGTGCGGCCTTCGCCTTTGGTATTTATTCTATCCGCCTGCTCTATACTGAGCTCACCATACCGCCGGACCTCGTTGTCAACAGTGGAAAATGGGAAGGGTAGGGCGGCTAGGCTCAAGTTGGTGGCTCCCGAGTAAATAGATCCCACAATGGCCGGAAACTTGCGCCGATCGTAGTGTAGGATGCTAGAAAATCGACCTGATACGTAAATATCGTCCGATACCATACTATGCGACCCTGGCTGAGGTAGATGCAATATGCTGGTTGGGGTCGGCTGGGATAATGAAGCATATGGTGGAAGTGGGCGCGGGTCGAACAAGGCCTTCATCAAGCTGTTGTCCTCCCACTGAGGATCATCAACCTGGTCTATAGCCTCATGCTTGACCATCGCCCTTGCACGAAAATCATGTAGATGGATTCCCCTTGACGTGCCAACTGTTAGAGGTACACCTTCGTGTATATGGGACAGCGTCGTAATGGACCATTCGAAAGATTGCCGGCTGGAAACTTGGAGGCGGTTAAGGTCGACCTCGATGAGATCTAGAAGTAGACGAGCAAGTTAGTTGAAATTCCAACACAAGCGCGAAGCATCCACTCACGGCTCTGCACGGCGAAGAAAGCCTTGTGGTCGTTGTTGTTAACGCTGACACATTCAGTTACGCCCGTGTCAATCCTTTTGGACCTGCGAGTATTCTGGCCAGCGGGTCCATCGATGAAAAGAATGCCGGGCTCACTCCTCGCTATGATGGATCCTTGCTTGGCGAGTGTGCCCTTGACGTCCCAAAGAGACACAGAGCCGTCATCCAAGGGCGAAACTGCCAGCATTGCCGCCCCTCCACTGTCTCCGTTGTAGGGATTGTATGTTGCCATTCCCCTCGCCTCGACAAAGGTTTCCAGACCACCATCTCTGATGCGTGGCGTTTGGAACCAATTGACACAGGCTGGCCCATTCCGCTGAACGTATTCATCGTACCATGATATTCGCTCTCCAGGGAATGTAGGATCCCAGTTGGCCATATCCCTCCGTTCTCTTGCTTTGCTCGTCGAATACAAGGCATGGTCATCATTGTTTTCCGTAAAATATATCCCGTCGTCAACATCGCCTTGCGTATTAGATCGCCCGGAGCCGCCGGAGTCTCTCGGTGGGTCGTGGGATGTTTCTAATAAAGACCGGCGGGTCAAGAGCGACTTGTACCAGGCAGAGTCTTTGAAGCAGTGGTACTTCCATATTCTCTCGTCCAGGCAGAATTTGGAGAGTCGCCGTTGCACAAGTCGTAACATGGCGATGTTTGCCGGTTCGAGGTCTTTTGACATTGATGGTGAGCAGCGGACCTCGATAGTTTTTTTGCCGCGGGCTACAGCGACACAGCATGGGATACTCACAGCGAATAATATGGAGGAGGATCTCGTCAGGGAGATCCTCCCATGACATAATCGCTCCATGTGAAGCCATTATTAGATTCAAAGAGTCTAGACAGATTGTAGAGGAAACAAGGTGCGCAACAGGCTGCTCCTTACGGAGAAGAGGAGGGTTAAAAAGACTGACGGCTGCAAATGATGGCAAGCACAAGGACAACCCAAGCTATGTCCATCCCATGAGATAGCAAGCCGGATGGACAAATAAGAATAAACATGTGGTTCTAGCTCGATGGCAGCATCGATGCAGTCGTTGCAACACCGGAAGTGGATGGACTTAACATGAATGGAATATAGCACAAGGCGATGAGCAAGAAAACACCGGATGTTGTCGAAGCTCGGGTATGCCTTCAATCTCCGAAAGCGTCCAATTGGACACTGGCAGAGGGGCTTATCGATACAACGTCAGCGCAGATGGCGGGGCAATTGGCTAAGCTGCTCGATATTTGGGTGTCATCACTGTGGGGTTCCCAAGATAAATAAACCTAAGGACATATCTAATCAACAATGACCTGGTTGAATTAATTGCTGGAGGGCTGGAGAGGCACTCTGTACCAAGTATACACTGTGAATGCTTGCTACCAAGGCAGAAACTTGATGCCTTGTCATATTCATCAGTCGTACACAAAGATGCTAAGATAAACCTAGTGTTGAACCTAGTGTTAAAGCCTTTAAGATACCAAAAGGGATAACATTCTGCACCAAACAAGTCCAGCAGAGATAATCCCTGTGGTAAGACTAAGCCAAACTCCAGACGCTCTCATGGGCTTGAAGATGAAGGAGCGCATTGACGCAGCGGAACCTCTGGACTTGAACTGAGTTGCGCGATCCTGCAATCGCATGTGTTAATTATATAGTGCGATAACATATTAGTTCGCTCACAGTTTTATACACCGCCCAAGGTCAAGATGAAGTTCTGGTAGGGAAGTGACCATGGCATGGAGGAACTGTCGGTTGTACCTGCCGCCACCGTTCCCAGCTGGCGGTCTCTAGCTGCCAGCTGCCATCGCCAGATCTCATCCCTAAGCGCGTCGCGCATCTGGCAATCAGCTTTGTTATTGCCCTCAAACACACACGTCAATCAAGTCGCGTTGCGCGCCGACCTTCCGTCTTGCTATCTTCCTCTTCCTTGTCGTACCCTTGCGCTCAGGTACCTGCGCAAACACGCAGGCCCTTTCAACCTCACCCGGATTCACTGTTGGCCTCGAATCCACCTCAACCCGGCTATATTCTTCATTTTCTGCCTGAACGCTGGTTGTTTGTTTTCCTCCGCCGTTTGCCTCGCCCGACTCAATTGGAACCAGCCGTTGCTTCGTCCTGAATTATCGCCTAACACAATTGGGCTCCTCCGATCCCAGGCGGTCGTTGCTTCTCCACGAAGGTTATCGTTATTGGAACTCGAGTGCGGAGGGTTTCGATTCCAATCACGAGATTCCATGTTCTAACGTTGTTCTGAAAGCACTGTAGAAATTGGTGAGTGGTGAGGTTGGATCCAGCGCAAGTGAAGCATCCATCAGCTGTGCGGTCTTATATCCTAAGCATGAGACCATTATCACCAGTGGTATTTCCGACCCCTCCTGTGATCAACTGGGATCGATGCTGACCCTCCGCAGTCAATTGAAGCGGACAGCGCCCAAACCTCCGGGTACGACTACTTCGGCAGGGCTACTGCCACGAACATGAACACGTCGTCAAACCCATTCGCCTCTGACCACGATGACGAGATAGAGCTTGAAGATTTCTCTTACATTCATGCGCGTGATCGTTTCTCCGTCGAGTCGCTCCCCCAAGCATCTCAGAAACCATTCACCCTGAATACTTGTGATCTCGGCAGAAGTCTTACACACTGTCGATTCGTCCCTAAACTTGACTATGACAAAGCGGGCTCGGACTGGGAAACTGTTGCATCTGTCACGGATTCTCGGGAGCCCACTAAACCTAGGTTCAAAGGTCCAGGACGGCGCAGGGAGTTCCAAGCTGTATTTCATGCTCATGGTGCGCCAGATGTATCTCAAGGCACGCATCCTAGCCTTCGGAGGAGAATAACCATCATTGGTCCTCCAGATGTCTCGCTTCCTAAGCTACCAGGCCCAAAAGCCCAACAGTTTATTCCCAGAGACAACTCCTTTGTTTCGTCATCCAGCATATACAGCGACCTCGACGAAGCATGTTGGACCGACGGAGAAGCTCTGCTCCACCTCGATCTCGACCGTGCCAGGCTCTTGGGCGGTCGACCAACTCGAAGGGCAACTCTTGGTTTCGATGAAAATCAATATGGAGAGCTGACGGCTAGTTGCTCCAAGTCTTCCAGCAGCGCAAGCGGAGACAGATTCAAGTACGATGGCGGTCTCTACTCGACATTCCTGCACGCCACCACCGAGAAGGGAGTTGATGGTCCCCACATGCCCAGAGCTGGACGTCATACAGAGGCGGCGCAAGCTCAAGGCTTGGTGTCTGGTATGGATTCGATGAAGAATCCTGCTGCGCGCCAGTGTGCTTCTTTTTACAACCCTGCAGCTGTTCGATCGACGTAGCGAGTCGACGACGAGGTCAAGATCGAAATCAAGAAACAAGATGAAGACGATGCCAACGACGAAGGGCGAGTGCCATTCAAGGCGAATGATGGCCTGGGAGCACTGTTGGGTGCCAGGGCGAATACTGGGACTAACAGCGACTGGCAGACCGTGACTACCGATGCTGTGCGCAATACTACCGCCATGACTGATTCAAACCTCGTAAAGAGAACATTGGGCAGCAGTGTTGCCGATATGTCAGACTACTTCCAGTTAAATGCGCATCAAGCCGAATACGGCACCGTAGACAGGATCATCCAACATCCCATGCAGCCAGAAAGCGAAGGCTTCTACTACATCCGCAATGACCGGCAGACAAAACGTCCTTTGCTGGTTCCTAGGTTTGCGGACAAGGATGCCCCCGCGTTTCCTCAAAACTCGTGCCGGGCGATTCCTCAGCCCTCAAATCGAGTTGCAGTCGCGATGCGGAAATTCTCAAATCCTTTTCAGCGTGACTATCAAAACTACCGACCAGGGCGCACGAACAGTGTCTTCGAATTGGACACCTGGACTGCCAGTTACGAAAGCCTAGAATCCGATGCATTCGATGCCTACGGACATGCTCAGAACCTCGAGTCAAGCTGCAAGGTAGACGAGAAGCGTGAGCTTGGAGGCTGGTCTCGAGTACATGGACACTCAGAACGCAACTCCCCGTTGACGCCTTGCACGACTTTTGATCACGCGCATCTTGAGCCGGAAGTCAAGAGCATCAGTCCCCCTGATTCAGCTATTCACGGAGTGCGTGATGAGCTGCCATATGAGATTTCCCGTCTCCCGTTTCCACTGGTAAGCCTGCCTGAAGCTGCCTTGGTGCAGCAGTTCCGAAGAGAGCGTGGCGAGGAGGACCACACGGAGGCTGCCGGTTCATTTGCCGCCAGAAGAAACACACGAACCATCAGCACCGTGTCATCCTCAAATTGCCCCCAGACGCCGCTCTCGGCGCGCTTTCACAACATTCTCAGCCTGTCTGATACGAGAATACCGGTACCTGCTCTAGTTGGTTCCAGTGGTGGTAATGGAAGAATTTCGAGTGAGACTCAAATTCGTCGAAACAAGTCCGATGCTGACCGTTCAGTGATGCATCCCGACTTCAGACGCCCATCTAGTTCAAGCATACTCGGTATAGCTACGTCAAGGCTGCCTCCCTCGAGGCCTCAAACATGCGATTCCGAGGATAGACAGACGCAGCGCAGTGTCCCGCCCTTAATCAGTCCAAGGCTGCTGAGACTTCGAACCTGTCCCTATCCTCCGCGAAACTACCATGGCCATGGAAGGGGCTTGATGGGTGAGCAAGACAACGAGCTGCTATTCACTCCATCAGAAAACAATCTCATCAGGCTAGCCCGGGAGGACATTATGTTCCGCCGCCGATGCGTAGATGGAGGGAACAGAAGACAGAGGATTATTTTCATCGTCATCGTGGGCTTGACAGCTGCTTTTCCATTGACAGGACTGATTGCGTTGTGGGGAAAGTTTGACTCAACCATTTCATGGTATACATGCGGAGAACTGCATAACCTGACGGGCAGGCAGCGTGCGATGCTGAGGCGACAGCTCTTCTTGGAGGCAATCTGCTACCCTGTCTTGATTGTCACGCTGGTTGTCTATTATTCCGTCCATGGGTAGGGAGAAAGGTGCAATATTGTGGTATGAGGCATGTGCATGGCAATGAACCAAGGGTCAATCTGCATGAGATGATGGCAATACAGCAAATGGAGGACTAGGGCCTCTTGGCACAAACAGATATTCTATAGCGTTGGTCTCGAATTGTGTTCCCTTTGTCTCTGGAGAATCAAATACGTGGTACTAGCCCAGACCGGTGCACATGAGCTTGTCAATTGAACATGGCATGTAGATGCAATCAGAATCAGGGCGCGTGCCTTTTATTTCTTAGCGACGAGCTGCTCACATCACCGCAACATAACGCTGCGAGTCCCCGCCATCCGTCAACTCTTAGGCTTACAGATACAGCAAGGTATTATTCATGGCTCTGTTGACGCCGCAAACATTGGAGAAGGGGAGTGGTATCATGACGGCTAATTGGTAGGTACTCCATGATGTCACCATGAGATGAGGCCGCCATCACACCCCACCATGTGGAATATCTTATAGCTTACGGCGACTTACTACGGCTATCTTTGCCATTTCTCATACGCCCGACGTTTGTTCACTCGAGTACATTCAAGACGCATTCAAAAAGGTCAACTGGGTTTCCTAGCATAACTCAAGATATCCTCGCCGCGACTTGCACGACATCACCTACACGCGGAGGCACCGAAAACATCGTCATGGCGCCCAAGATTTTCTTGTAAGTAGCTCGCTGGATGACCAGACGTCACGACCCCTGGATGCTGATTATGTATCATCAAGAACGGGCGTAACGGGTGAGCGGAATACTTGAGCACAGGATACGGCAGTGCTCGCAAGGCTAACATCCAACAAGGCTACATCGGGGGTACGGCTTTTGCTCAGCTGTACAAGGCCCATCCCGACTACGATTACACTCTTCTCGTACGTAACGAGGAGCGTGCTAAGCCGGTCAGGGAGCAATATCAGAACGTCAAGTTCGCGTACGGCGGCCTGGATGACTCGGAAGTCGTCGAGAAGGCAGCTGCAGAGGCCGACATTGTTGTCCGTATGTTTGGCACCCTACACGTGTTGATAGATTGGCCGTGCTAAGGCATGATGCGCAGACACGGCAGACTCGTCGGACAACGTCCCCGGCGCAACCGCCATCGCCAAAGGTCTCAAGGCCGGCCACACGGCGGACAAGCCGGGGTACTGGATCCACACGTCGGGCACCTCCATCCTAACATGGTACGACCAGCAAAACGGGCGGGCCGGCGAGGGCCCTCTCCCGGAGCAGAAGTACCACGACATTGACGACATTGACAAGCTCACCAACCTCCCGGACGCGGCCGACCACCGCAACGTGGACAAGATCGTCCAGGGGGCCAGCTCCGACGCCGTCAAGATCGCCATCTTGTGTCCGCCGACCATCTACGGCCGCGGTGAGGGGCCGGTCAACCAGCGTAGCATCCAGGTGCCCGACTTGGCCAAGGGTACGCTGGATAAGGGCTTCGCGCCCATCGTCGGCGCGGGCAAGACGGAGTGGGACCACGTGCATGTCGCCGACCTGGGACGGCTGTACGTCAAGCTCGTCGAGGCGGCGCAGGACAGCTCCAAGAAGGACGACCCGGAGATCTTTGGCACGCACGGCTACTTCTTCGCGGCCAGCGGCTCACACAAGTGGGCGGACGTGGCGGCGTGGGTGGCCGAGGAGGCCAGCAAGCAGGGCTTCCTGCCCGAGCCGCTGACCAAGAGCGTGAGCCAGAAGGAGGTGACCATCATGGAGGGCGTGGCGACGCCTTCCTTCGGGCTCAACTCAAAGGGCGAGGCGGCTCGCGCGAGGAAGTACCTGGGCTGGGAGCCGACGGGGGAGCCTCTGAAGGCGACGATTGCGCAGGTGGTGGCCGAGGAGGCCGATGCGCTGAAGATGGCGCCGCATGAGAAGAAGGCCTGAACAAAGAGGCAGGAGATTGCCACGCGGGGTAGTGTTCTCATCATTGCTGTCGTATGAAGCTCGCAGGCTTGTCCAGGCCACCTAATGAGACTACTTTGTGAATATTCGAGGCCCGTAAGATAGCCGATGCCTTGGGCCAGGCTATTTAAGTAATTCCAAGCATATAATATTGTTCCAGACAAGAAACCACCGTGGTTTGCTTGTGTAATGGCCATGTGCATGTGTCGTTTCTATCTTCCTGGACTATCATGATCGAACTCTCCGGTCACTCCTTCTCACGTCTTGCTCAAGATGAGCCACTTGCTTGAGATATTGTCCATAAATGATGAAACAATGCTTCAAACCTTCTACGTCAACAGAGATCTATGCCTCTATATCTTCCTCGGTTATGGAGCAGTTCGATCGTCATGGTCTACCCTTTAGATGGGCGGCTCACCCACGCAACCGCAGTCGAGCAGCAGCGGAACATCCGCCGTATGAATAGCTTGGCCAACAACGTGGAAGCATAGACCAATGATGCCATTGAATTCAATAGTTCCGAGACTATATCTTTTGGGACAGTATAAAGCGTCTAGAATAGCGATATGAAGCATACGTACTTCTCAGCACGTCTTCTCCTCACTTCTAGGTTGAACTTTCATGTAAGTGCCACGGCATTCAGGGGGTTGCTATTCGACCCTCACAGAATCAGCTACCCTAGACCAAGACACAAGTAGATGACAGGAAACAGATGCATAACGGCAAAGGAGGGGGTTTTCTAGGCGGACGGGGGAGATGCAGTCAAGCCAAAAGCTGTTTTTATACTGCACGATGTGCTTTTTCAACTCGGCCAGGAAATTTCTGCATGCGCATGTGCGGGTATCACGTATGGTCTGGTTTCCAGGCATGTCTTGCTTAGCCTTTGCTGCATTCAGGCCAGATCATAGCCACGCTCGCCAACGCATCCTGCAAGCAGGCCCCTCTCCTGTGCATAGTCTCTCCCCTCCGGCACGATGGGGCACCTGCCCTTCCAGAAGCAGAGGAAGTAAGTAATCTTGCGGTGCTGGTTGAGACCAACGACCGTGGCCGCAGCTGCTGCCAGTGTGCCAGGGAAAGAATGGGTCGACTTTTTGTGCGTTTGACGACGCGATTTCATGAGCAGCAGGTGCTTTGAAGCCTTTTGCCGGGCCGCATCCTCACGGGCTGTTCCCTGGGACGAAGCACGCTCGGCTGAGAGTTGGCGCAAAGGTCATGTTGCAGCGTGGGTGGGTAAGGGGATTCGTCGTTGGCTGACTTGTCCTCGCAGGACCCCAAGGATCATGCCCGCGTGTAGCTCCTCGTCCAGGGCTTCACCAGTCGTAGGCGGGTGCGCCTTTCGCTTGAGGCGGGAGGACGGGATGGCGGGCATCGTCGTGCGCCCCCAACCTCGAGGCACTGCCCCAGCCAAAACCGAGACAGTCGACGATTCGCTTCCGAGCCACCGCTGGGGTTGGTATGCTCGCGTGCAATTACGGCATGGTGGGTGGCGGTTTGTTTCTGCCGCCACCACTTCGACTAGGAAAGCCAAATATCATCAATAAGTAGGGTGAATTTGCAACGGCGCTGCAGCAGACGCAAGTCGGCCACTCATTTTTGCAGACGTAGATGCAGACGCAGACGCAACGCACTGCACTGCACTGCAACAGGGACGGGCTAATGCAGCGCCTCGCCTGACCCGCCCTGGATGCCAACTGGAGACAACTGGAGAGCCCATACCCTCCCCCCCCCCAGCACACTTAGTGCCCCTCCCAAGCATCCCGGCTCTTAGTGGGGGCCCGTCCATCCACTCTGCCTCTTCTCGTCCCTCCCTTCGGCTGCATGCTGCAAGACGCAAGACGCACACCGCTCGATTCGCCATAGCCTGCCTGCAACAGCCCCAAAGGCCCATCCGAGCTCGACCGTTCCATCCTCGTCCTCCAAACGAACACACTTCTGCGGGAACAAAAGGGGTGGGAGGGGCTAGCGAGACTTTCCACCGCCCACGACGCAGTGCCCCCTCCCCCGAAAAGAGTGAGGCGATCCCGTCCGGACGCTGTCGTGTCGCGCTACGGCTGGGCTTCACAAGCCCGCATGCAGGCAAGGGCTTTCCCGGCAGCTTCGCTGTTTGGTTCGCTGGCACGCAGGCGCTCTTCTGTCTCTGACCTTTGAGGACACTTCGGTTCTAATCCGGTTCCCGTTGTTTTGTCTGTCTGGTCTAATTTCGTCCTGAGACAAGTTACGCCTCCACCACTTCGTTCTTTACAGCCATAATTCATACGCAGACGTGTCCAAGTACTCGCTCGCTTGCCGAGTCGACTTCCTCCGCCCATCTACACCGCCGGCCTGTCTGCCTGCCTGTCGTTTGAGCAAAAACGGTTCCGAGCAGATACGGCAGCCGCGGTTCAAAAGCTGCCCCTCCCCTCCAGTCGCCAAATACACCGAACTGCTGTCTTTTTGTTGTTCTATTATATTATTATATTATCGCTGTTGGCCGTCGGCTCTGGGCTGGGGAAACTGAGCATGCTCCATGTCCTTTTGGGTGGTTGGCGGGGGCCGGCTTGATGCCCATGGCAATGGCCCATACATGGAGAATGGCAAGAGGAGGGTCAGTTTCTCGGATGACTGCAACGACCACGGCTTCTACCAGATCCCCAAGCGACCGAGGCTCGATCCATGGGGCCATGCCGTGCCATCGCAGTATCATCACCACGACCACGACCATGACCACGACCACGACGGCTCGTTTTTAGGCCAATCGGTCCGCATCAAGGATCTGGCTTTCCTCGTCATACGGGAGAGCTCGCCGACCCCGGACCCCCCGACCGTTGCCGACACCCTTCACATGGAACGGACGGAATCGGGGCTATCCATCTCCTCCGACAACGCCCACCACTCGTGCCTGGAAGATGAGGAACCCATGCTCGGCGATTTCGAGGCCGCCAACCTCGTCCGTGCCCACGTTTCCAGCTTCCGCCGCCGGTATCCCGACTCCAAGCACGGGCGCATCCTCAAGGCGCTCATCAACCCCAAGTCCCGCGAGGCCGATTTCCCGCTTGACAATGACGCTCTTCGGAGCATCTTCATCGCCGCAAACGAAATCTTCTTTGCGAACCGTCTTGCTCAGCGTGTCACGTGGGACTGGAGCCACGCCACCAGTGCCCAGTACGAGAGCCACATTGTCGGAACCACCGCTCTTCGCCGATGCGCTCGCCTAGGCGGCTATGAAACTCTCATTGTCCTGTCTTCCCCGATTCTGAAGGACACTCAGTACAACCGCCGCCTGCTCATCTCCACCTTCTTGCACGAGATGATTCACAGCTTTCTGTTCGTCGTTTGCGGCGTCAAGGCTCGTCTTTGCGGAGGCCACACCGAAGGGTTCCGCCAGATCGCCGAGATCATCGACAACTGGGTTGGCGCTGATTACCTGCACCTGCGGAGTATGGAGGCCGACCTGGAACGATTCAAGGGACACAACTTTCCCGCCTACGAATCCAGCCAACGAGGCCTCCTGGTCCGCCGCGTCTGGGAAGAGGACGATATCTATGCTCAGCCCTTGCAACACGTGCCTCGCGATTACGGTGACCAGCGGTGGGAGTGGTGCGAGCATGAAGGGTTCGTAGCCTAGGAGCACGCCCACAGCTATACGTTTATGAAGAAAATTCGGTCTTATTGCTACCGCCGCCTGCTGAAAACTGCTTATTCATTACTTTCTCTTTTGTTTTCTTCCTTTGTTTTCATTCCCTTCCTGTTCTTCATATCTGCAAGGCGTTTCACGCTCTTCACACCGCGGACGGCCTGATGTTGGAGAAGTGCATGGCAGTCGTCGTACTTTCTTTTTGCGCGATTCTCCCATTGTGCAAGGCATGGCGACGGAGTCTGTTTTCCTCTTTATTTTATCTTGGACACCATTAATGGAAGCGTATCTTGGTTGGGCAATGGCTGTATAACGGAGCCAGGGGCATATCACTCATCACGTATGTAGGCTTAGGTAAACGCACTCGAGGGATTCGGATCTGATGGAAATCTTGGGAAATTGTGACAATCTACGTTTTGGAATTAGGATACACTTAGGTAGGTAGTCCGGCGGTTTATAGCATCGTCCCTATGCATCGGGATCGTGGACACAGAACATGTTACGAATGATTAGATAGCCACTCGATTTACATGCAATAAAAGGTCTCTTATGAAAGTAGTGTTCGTTTAAATGAAGCGTATATCCTGACTTCGATCCTCGCAACGACCTCAATAGCTCTCCGAATTTTCTACCCTTGATGTACCGTCACAAAGCCCATGACATGGTGAAGTGTTTCTAACGCCCGAGTATGCTAGACATCATGCATAAAATCAAATCCATCGTTGTGAACCACGTTAATAATCAAACATAAAATAAAAAATTCCTTCGTTCTATGCTCGATTAGTGGCTACTAGAAACGGTCTTGTAGGTGCTGGCTTGGTTACGACCATCCCTGAGGAGTGGCGTCGACTGGTCTGGGTCCTCGTGATGTTTTCCGTTGAGAGTCAATTCGCTCGGAAGCAAAGTGCTGTCCTCGTCCGCAGTATCCTCTTCGTCCGTCTCTAGAATCGCGTCGCTGTCCTCGTTGTCACTGCTCTCGACTGACGCTGACGGACCGTCTCCCTCCACGATCATAAAAACCGGGATGGCGCCGATGGCAGCGACGATGCTGAGGAAGAACCATGCACTGACAACATAGCCATGGTCGACGCCCCAACTAAATGCCCAGCCAGTGGAGGCGGGCCCTAAAGCACGGCCTAAGCCGCTGAACATGGTAGCAAATCCGTTGAGGGTGCCGAGAACGCGTACAGAGGTACACGAGTTGGTGAGTAGGATGGTTGTGGATGGGAAGGCGACGATGATTCCAAAGGCTTTCAAGAACATGACCGTGAGGATGGCAGCGACACGGGTCTTTTGCGTTGGGAAGAGGGCTGTGTATGGGGTAATGAAGTAGATGAAGGGGAGGAAGAGTGCTTGAGCACGTTAGTTTTAGTTGCTTGTAGGAAGAAGGGGTCAAGCCTTACAGCACGCCCGGAAGCATTTCAAGACGCCATAGCGTGTAACCAAAGGCGAATACAACATAAACTGCACCAGACCACAGACAACGCCGTATAGTGTGAAGATGGTGCCGATTTCACCAGAGCTAAGCCCAAACCCGCCGTTAAAATAGAATGGAAGCCTGGTGTTCTTCGACGTGTGCTTCATGACGGGATAATTCATGAACACTGTGAGGTTCTGGTCGTAGGCAACCGAGTGAAAGGCAAGGAAGGTGTAAGAGACGAGGTTGAGGACGGTTTGATAAGTAAAGACCTCCTTTAAACCTGGGGACGGTTGCGCGGCAGCACTCTTCTTTTTTGGAGTGACGTTACTCGGCACGAGTGGCGCTGTCGCTTCGCCATCAACGAAGGAGCGGCGGCGTTGGGAGACGTGACGCTGGCCAGGTTGGAAAGCCCTGGCAAATTTCTTGCCAAACTGTAGGCCCCAGTCCTCATTGCCACGCTTGGTAGGCAGTGTCTCGTGCAGAAAAAAGAAAGCACTGGAGGCCGAGACGAGGAAGAAGACGGTGGCGATGAGGTTTGGTAGGGCGAAGGGGAACTTGTTGAAATACGCGACGTTGCCAAAGAGCCAGGGGAAGTTTTTGGCAGGCTGAGCGAAGGCGCCGCCAAAGGAGGGCCCGACAACGGAACCCAAGGACCAAACGAGCGGCATGATGGAGAATGCTCTAGGCTGAAGCTCCCTTTCCGGAACCATTTCTGCCACCATGGTTCGGATGATGCCAACTGCATGAGAAGTTAGACAGTCGGACGGGTTGTGCAGGAGTTGGCTGAAACGAACCATTTCCATTTCCAGCGCCCTGGATTGCTCTGACAGTGATTGCCATGGGTAAACTAGTGGACATGCCCCAGATGACGAAACATATCATTGTAGATATAAGGCCGACGATGAGAGTAGGCTTCCTGCCGTATCGATCGGCCGCCTTGCCCCAGGGGACGGCGGTAGCGCTCTGGGAAAGAGAGAAGACGGCCGAGGTAAGGCCCGCCCACTTGGCCACCTCGTTCTGCTTCACCCCGAAACTCCTAATCATCTCGGGAAGATAGGGGAAGACAGAGGTGTAGGCCATGGGTTCGGCGAACCTTGCCACGGCTGTAGGCAGATGTTAGCAATATGACTCTGAGCTGGTGATGGTGATACTTGAGATGAATTCCGGAATGCGGTACTACCATATCCATAACGGCAACAACTTCAGCTATGATCCAGCCGTTTCCTCGAATTATGAATCTGTTGGTCGCATGAGAACAGGCCACAAGAGACAACGGATGGATGGCGTAGTTCACGTTGATCCATCTCATGGGGTGGGGGTAGTAGAAATCGGAGAGAGGGCGGTGTCGAGTCTTGTGTAATTATTTCATAAGCGGGATGACGAAGAAGAGGTCTTACCCAGGATTGTCAGTTGCCTGACTGGGAGCTTTGGCTTCCCATCGGGGCCTATGTTGTTCATGTTGGAAGGATTCACCGAGCAGCGAGCGGTCAGCTAGGACAGGCGGGAATCGGTGTCGTGCGTCAAGATATCGTTTGCAAGGACGGTCTAGGTACACGGAGAGACGGCAGATGATATGTCACAGGTCCTGGACTCTATGCACAGGCTCTTTACAATGACGGGGCTCACGATGGAAAAAGAGGCGAGCAGGATGGTATATGTGTTTATGGGATGCTAAGGTTGCAATTGAAGGCAGGGAAAAAAGGTGGTGAGTAACAAGGTAACTGGAAGGCGAGTAAGGTAACACTGAACGAAGCATTGGGACTGACAAATGCACAAAAGAGAAAAAAATTGGCTGGCAGGCAGTCAGCGTTTGGACATGGATCAGAGCGGCCGGTCCAAGTACCCTCGAAGTACCGGGATGCGGCTCAGACGCTAACACTAACGCGGTGCGTGTTGGTCAGGATTGGGTGCATCTGCCCGGTCATGCTCAAGCACAGGACACATCTGGTGATAATGCTGGAGATACACATGCGCGACTGTTCGTCGAGAGAAGAGATTAGCAGCGGTGAGCTGCCTGCCAATCCTGATGAAGCACCTCCAGTTCGTTCAGATCCCTACAGACTCCAAGGTTAAAGGCATACATCCGGATACTCGCGGACTACCTGCGCTGACCGGGGTCTCGGCCGGTGGGGTCGGTCCGGTGGAGGCCACGGCGGATCGGGGGATCATGGGGTGCGATTTTCAGGGTTCGCAGCTGGCCGAAGTACGGAGTGCAGTACCTGTCATGTTACTAATCGGTCCTGGCTGGTTTGGTATGCCGGCTGGGTCCGTCAGCGTTGCTTTCGACATGTTTTCTTCTGGAACAATTAAAGTCTCTCGATCCGAGTCTCTATTTGAAGTTTGTCTTGAGGCATTGTGCGGCTTGCAGCGCCGTGGCCTCCTACAAACCCCGTACCAGTGACGCCAGTTGCGATGTGCCGTTGCCGTTGGCTGACATTCATCATGGATGTGGATGGATGCCTTTCCCGACTGCGGAGCACAGCTCTACACCGTAGTCGAGTGTCACACCCTGGATGTGCGGCACACCGTCTTACCATCCAATGGTTGAACGGCATGAACGAATGCGTGTGCAGAATTTAAGCCGAGCTGCAAGAACGATAGCCCCTGCAGTATATTATTCCATTTGCCTCCAGGCGGCAACAACGTGCATGGAAATGCAGGCGTTTGGCGGGGCCGGGCTGGACTGGCGGGGCGCGACGGCACCTGCGAGTGGAGGCCAATCGAGCCTTGAAACCAGGCCCATCTCGATAGCAAGAGGCAGAAATGTCCACAGGGAATCATCTGCAGAGGCGTGGGTTTGCATTTTGGTGCAGGATATTGTGGCACGGCTTCATGATGCCTTGCCATGCTCCCCATGAATTTGCGGGGAACCCCTCTTGCGGAGTAACATCAACACCGTGAGCAAGCAACTCGCTCTCATGTGATGATGCCTGCGCCATCTGTGAGACTACACATCACCCCCCTAAGGGCTGTGAAAGGGTGGTGCTGTAAGACATTGTTACGCGCGGACTCGGCTGCATGCTAGGCGATGCCCAGTGACTGACAAATCCGGTCGCCCCCCATCCCCCCCCCCCCCCCCCCCACGGAATGTTCATTGCGATTTGACCGGAAACAAGAGTCTGGTGGCAGCAGAGTATTCAAGCGGGATTCAACTGTACGGAATCCCTTCAATGGTGTCTATGTGGATTAATCACACGATATGCACCCATTGCCTGGGAGCATTTGACTTTCTTCGGCATTTTCCTAATTGGGTATAATTTCAAGATATAATCCTTACAGGGACTTTTGCTCCGGCCACACGGCTTCGCCAATGGATCGCATAAATGGATATGCTTGTTATCATCGAGTCCAAGCCCAGCGAGCTATTTCTACCCATGGCCCCATCGATAAAAGCTGATTCAAGTCAATCGCTCCCGAACAAGTACACGTAAGAGTAGATGAATTCGAGTAACAGGAAAAGGTAACAGCATGATGCCCACAGCGTGAGTCTCTCCTGCCTGCGCCAGACCTGTTGTCCAATGCTGGCCAGGAGCGGCTGTGGCGATCTCCTTCCAATAGCGTGCCTTGTCGTCCTATGTCATCACACACCCACACACCCACACACCCACCTCGCCACGCCACACCACCACCGTTGCTCGTGCATCTTCACTTTCTTGGCTAACCATCTGTCGATTCCCCTTCTCTTAGCTCCGCCTCCGGACCCGAGAAGATGGTTCACGAGAAGATGGCTACCGAGTCCAGCCCTTTGCTACAGACCGTTCCGGTCGGCTCTCCCCAGAGGAGGTATCCTCATCAAACAGCTAGGCGTGTAGCTACCGCCGCCTGCAGCTGTCTCCTGCTCGTTGGCTTTGCCTCTTTCGCCATCAGCGTCTTCCTCATTCGGCCTCATCACGTTCCTCACGGCGGCTCCCATGGCCACTACTCGCTGTCTCAGAATAGACACGGGAGTTTGAAGCATGAAGAGCTGTTGGGTATCCTGCTCGAGACGCCTTCCTCGGAAAAAGCAGAGGAGTGGAGTCGCTACTACACTGCCGGTCCGCATCTAGCTGGAACGAACCTCTCCCAGGTATAACTTGAACTCTTGCGAAGTGTATTAAAAGTAGATATCTGACAATTTGCTAGGCGGAGTGGACGAGACAGAAGTGGGAGGATTGGGGTGTCCCTTCACTCATTGTTCCTTATGAAACGTACCTCAACTACCCCCGCGATCACAGTCTCTCCCTTCTGGAAAAGTCTGGCGACAGCGATGCTGCATCTTGGAAGGTGGCATTCAAGGCCTCCCTGACCGAGGATGTGCTAGACGAGGACCCCACCTCGGGTCTGGCAGACCGGATCCCGACCTTCCACGGCTACTCTGCCAGCGGCAACGTCACGGGTTCGTTTGTGTTCGTCAACTACGGCACCTACCACGATTACGATGACCTTGTCGAAGCCGGTGTCGACCTCAAGGGCAAGATCGCAATTGCCAAATATGGCGGTATCTTCAGAGGCCTCAAGGTTAAGCGCGCCCAGGAGCTCGGCATGATTGGCGTCGTCTTGTACAGTGACCCCGGTGATGATGGCGAGATCACTGAGGAGAACGGCTACGAGCAGTACCCGGATGGCCCTGCTCGTAATCCCAGCAGCGTGCAACGCGGAAGTGTCCAGTTTCTTAGCGTTCGTCCAGGTGATCCGTAAGAGTTCAATGTACGAGCCTTGTGGAAAGAGTTGCTAATGCTTACAGGACTACTCCGGGATACCCCTCGAAACCCGGTGCTCCTCGCGCCCCTGTCAACGACGCTACTCCATCAATCCCCTCCATTCCCATTTCCTACATTGATGCCATTCCCATTCTGAAAGCTCTCAATGGCCACGGCCCAAATGTGGAGAAGTTCAACAAGTACTGGAACAGAAACCTTGGTCTCGCTTACAAAGGTGTCAAATACAACATCGGACCATCCCCCGACAACGTCGTACTGAATCTCTACAACGACCAGGAATATGTCATCACTCCTCAATGGGACGTTGTTGGCATTGTAAACGGCACCAACCCTCACGAAGTCATTGTTGTGGGCAACCACCGTGATGCGTGGATTGCTGGGGGTGCCGGTGACCCTAACAGCGGCTCCGCGGTGATCAATGAAGCGATCCGCAGCGTGGGCAAGGCTCTAGAGGCTGGCTGGAAGCCCTACCGCACCATCGTCTTCGCGTCTTGGGATGGCGAGGAGTATGGTCTGATCGGGAGCACTGAATGGGTAGAGGAATACATTGGCTGGGTTTCGGAAACCAATGTTGCCTACGTCAACGTGGACGTGGGAGTCAGAGGTCCTGACTTCAGCGTTTCCGCCGCGCCTTTGCTCAATGGCCTCATCCGTGGTGTTGTCAACTCGGTGCAATCCCCAAACCAGACCATCCCCGGCCAGACGGTTGGTGACTTGTGGGATGGTAAGATTGCAACCATGGGCAGCGGCAGTGACTTCACCGCGTTTCAGGACTATGCCGGTGTTCCCAGCATCGACATGGGTTTTGGCGCCGACCGCACGAATCCCGTGTACCACTACCACAGCAACTACGACAGCTTCCACTGGATGACCGAGTTCGGCGACCCTGGCTTTGCATACCACAAGACCATGTCCCAAATCCTGGCCCTGACCGTGGCGGAACTTGCAGAGAGTGTCATCATACCCTTTAGCGCAACAGAATATGTCAATGCTTTGACGAGCTATCTCGACCAGGTGGAAGAAAAGCTGGTTCCGGCGGAGCCCACTTCCGAGGAAGCCATCTTTGCAATCCGCGGCAGCCTCTTGCCTGGAGAGGTCACTGGCAGTGCTGATGCTTTCAGAGAGAGTCTTAAGACGATCCGCTACTCCCTCAACGAGCTTCTCGTGAAAGCTATTGAATTAGACAACAAGGCAGCCTGGGTGAAAGAAACGCTGCAAGAGGGAATTCCCTGGTGGAATATTGTCAAGAGGGCCAAGCTGGGATTCATCATCGCCAAGGTCAACAGGGCATACCAGTTCCTGGAGCGAGGCTTCCTGTACGAGGGCGGCTTGGACGGACGAAGCTGGTACAAGCACATTGTCTTTGCGCCTGGTCTTTGGACTGGCTACTCGGGCGGTAAGATGATTCCGCACAAACGAAGCAAGTGTGGACGACATGCTAACGGGTTATTCCAGCGGTGTACCCGGGACTAATGGAGAGCATCGACGCCAAGGATTTTACGAACGGCTTGAAATGGGCTGGCATTATCGAGCGATCCGTGGTTTACGTGAAGGAGAGCTTGTCATAGGTTGTATTTGTAGAAGTTGTGTGTTGGTCTGTTGGATCGGTCCTCATTTCGTTCAGTATTTGCCCTGCAACGCGATTGTCTCAACATGTAAACCATAATATTCCGGTATAAAGCATATCTGAGTCACTTGACGATCCTTCCAGGCCGTGTGCGTGGGTAATCAGACTACGTGGAAGTATATCAGCCTCCCATGCTGTTCAGACGGATCAAGCCGCGATGCAATACCCACATACGGGCTCGTTCGTTCAGCGACACTCAACAATCTCACTTCTAACACCCAAGCAATAAAACCAGAAGATCTATTGTGCACTGTCGCCTCCCAGCGTTGCTCCGTGTAGTCTATCGGACATATGAGTACATTCTTACAAAAATCACGCTGCTCTACATGCGCCATGCTCTCTCTCCTCAGTCAAGCTTAGATTAAAACTTGTACACCTGCTCAGACGTGTAGCCGAGATCCTTGAGCAGACCGGCCAGCTCGCCCTGCTGCATCTTGTTCTTGGGACCGCAGATGGCCTTGACCATGCCGGGGGGTCCGCAGACGAACAGCTTGATGTTCTCGTTCTTGGGCTCGGGGAGAACTGTCTTGAGCAGGTCCTTTGTGATGTAGCCGCCCTTGCCGCCGGTCCAGTCCTTGGGGGGCTTGTCGAGGACGTAAAAGGCGCGGAAGCGCTGGGGGTACGTGTTCTCGAGATCCTCGAACTTCTCCTTGAGCAGGATGTCCTGCTCAGTCACGTTGCCGAAGACGAGCGTCACCTTGGTCTTGTCGTTGGGGTTGTTGAAGATGGCGCGGCAGAGCTGGTACATGGGGGTGACGCCGGTGCCGCCGGCGATGAGGGCGATGTGGTCGTGCTTGTTCTCGGACCAGGGGTACTTGGGCAGAGGGCCCTTGAAGTCCAGGCGCTGGCCGGGAGCCATGTCGTGCATGTGAGTGCTCATGGGGCCGTTGGGGTACTTCTTGACCAGCAGCTCGAGGTATCCCTTGGTGTCTATAACCCAGAGCGTCAATAAAATTATCCCCAAAAAGCCCGCGCATGTAGTGACATACCCTCGTCGCTGATGGGAGTGTAGGGCCGTAGGGTAGGCTTCTCATCTTCGGGTCCCTTGTACTTGGTGAGCAGGGCGCTGGCGACATGCAGGCCCGAAACCTGGTCGCCCTCGGGAAGCTCGAAGCGGAGCTTCTTGGTGTTGTGATTGACCACCTCGACGTCAGACAGCTTAAGGGAGATGAAGCCCTGGTCGCCGCCGGTGAAGGCGGGCTTGGCGGGAGCGCTGACGGCCTCGGCGACCTTCTGCGCGCTGCCCGTGTCGCTCATGTACCAGTATCCGGCACCGCCGAGAGCGCCGGCGCCGGCCAAGTAGAGCCAGGCGTTGGAGCCGCCGCCGCCGCCGCTGGGGGTGCTGGGGGTGGTCTCGGTAGCGTAGCGGCGCGCATGCTGGCGAGCTTGCTATTTCGCGCAGGCCGTCAGCAGACCGTAGGCACAACGAGGGGTTCTTGATTTCCAATCATCGTAGGAGAGAGGGGGGGGAGGAGGAAGTACATACCATCTTGAGCGGCTGAGCCGCGCGGAAAGCTGATCTGGCGAACATCTTGACGGCGGTACGAGGAGTGTCACGGTCGTGTAGCTGCAATTGGCACAAGACCAAGGTGTGTAGGCGTAGGAAAAGAAAAAGAAAACCTGATGAAGGCAGTGGGTTCGGGATGTTGGCGGGCGGATCTCTGGAGCTGTTTGCGCGCTTGCGAACTACGGTCCGGGTGATGACGCACATCCCACGTGACATCACTTCCCGATGCGATGCAATCGCCAGGTACCCGGGCTGGGTCTTGCTGACACAACCTACCCTAGGTGGGTGTGTAGAAATGGTGATTGAGGTTTGAAGATGCTATAGTTACTTGATGCGGATTCCCATTGCCACTAGTCTGCCTGGCTTTCTCAAGTAAGTTAATCTTTCGACCCAACCTTCCCTTTTCGAAGCGATTCCATGTGGAAAGGTGCTGACCTTGCTGAGGCTCACATCGCCGTTGGTTTCTGTGGAACAAAGAGCGAGCCTGTGCTGGAGCAGAAGCATGTGCCGTTGCATTTGCTTACCTCCATCATGAGCCATGGGAGCAACTCCATGAGTCGCAAACCTTGTCGTGAGCTCGAACCGGAGGCTCTCGCACTAGGCAGCCAGAGGGGATATGTAAGGTATAATCGTCCTCCCACTGTTGCATCTGCGCATGGGTTTCAGGCTCTTAGTGAATGATTTTGAGAAAGCCCAGGTGGAATAGTCCAACGGGAAGACAATGTAGACTCTAGACTGTATTGACATGGGCGAAAAGGGTGATGTTGGGCAATAGAAGATAAGTATGGGTTGGAATCTCATGCTTTTGAGCTATGGAACTTAAGATGGAAGCTTGACTCTTCGATTCTGAATTACTGTACTCCAAGGAATAGAGTTGGAGTATGTACACCCAAGCCTATTTGAAGGGCCACACCGTAAGGTCTTTCCTTCCCTCTTGGTCTCTCTCACTGCATATTTCCGTTCATTTCCATAAATATTCTATTGAACAGCTGCTCACATCCACCACAAAGTCTGTGACACGCACCCTTTGCACAAAACAACCGGCTTTTAGACCACCATCTCATAAAGATGGGCAAGAAAAGCCGCCAGACCAAACCATCCCCTCCAGATCCTCCAATCTCTCTACCAACAATACCCTCATCCATCCTCGCCACAACCTCTGTCATCGCAGCCGATCCTATGCTAGGCTGGAGAGTCCGCGTCCTCATACACGATTTCCTCAACGTTGCCAAAGACCCCAGCGCAGAGCGGCGCCTCAACACCACCACCGACGAACACTACATCAGCGTCCCCTATTTCGACGAGGCCGAAGCAGCCATGGTCAAAGCTGCTGCTGTGGACGTAGACATTAGCAGGTACGATCTTGGTCCTGCCGTGGCTGGTTACGCGGCCGGAAACGAGGAGACGGAGGACGAATGCGTCCCACTCGCTGCGGGACTGGAGGGTCACACTTTCGATACAGCGGTCCGTGTTTTGCTGAATAACTTCATCGACAAACGACGTGCCAGCGGAGACACACGACCCTGTGGACCTCATCATTTAGCCCCTATGTTTGCTTCGCTTTTCGGAATTAGGATAGAGGAGGTGAAAGATGTTAAGTTCTTGGATCAATTGAGGAGAGCGGATATATGATTTTTACAGGAAACTAAGGGGTGCAGCGCCTGTCAATACTGACATGAAGGCCTTTCGGCTCAACCTCTTTTCTCAATACTCACAAACATTAACCTCCCCTTCGCTTGCTCCTTCCGAATATCCGACTTCCGCGTCTCATTAGTTCTTTTGCTCGAAAAGTTAAACCACTACTACTCGACAACGCTGGAGTGGTTGTGGCTCTCTTCTTGTTCTTATCCCAACTAACGCCCAGGACGGATTCACAGATGGGGGACAGATCATGAGAAGCACATATTGTGCTTCCAGAGCGCCTCGCTACAAGGTTGTCGAGAGCCATTTCGAGTGTGCCAATGTGGATCGGTAGCTGCAGTACCTTATTTCGGGTTTCATTGTTGAAGTAGGGCTGTCCAATAAAATATTGATCGCCAGTGGTTTCAAGACGCTTTCTGGACTCGTCGTTCTGGTCATAATGCCGTAAATCGAATATGAAATCCATACAGCTCTTCTGGAAATCAGGGACGGTAAGACAAATGTCTGCAATCATTTCCTCGCGTTTGGCCTGGGCGCGGACAGACGTGTCCTATACGCCTACAAACCAGCTTTTCCACAGCCCGCGGACAAGATGAGACTGCCACACTTATGAAGTCAGTTGCACGCTGCGAGTACGGCCATCGAATCCCAGTGATTGGACGACAATGCCTGTCGGCAGCTTGAGGTTGGCAAGCTCCGACTCGATACAGCCTAAATCTAAGGTCAGAATTAATCTCCAACTCGAAATGGAGTCGTAGTAGCATGCTCACCTTTCAGATGATCTCGTGTGAAGGTAAATGTTTCACCGTCTTTCACGATTGAGACCATATTGCCCTTATCCGTGATCTCCTCAAACGTTTCCATGTCAGCGCTTCCCGACACAAGTGCGTGACTCTGGGCTGTATAAATAACTCTTTGGCGAGTAAACCTCGTGGAGCAGACTTCTGTTGACGCGACGCCAATGAAGCTGCATGTGACGGCGCGCGAGAGGTATTTGGAGGAGGCTCATTTGCTTTTCGAATGATGATTTGGATGACTGGATCTCTGGAGCAGTACAGCTGATACGTAGCAATGATACTCTCATCTGTCAGCATCTGGACTGCGGAATTCATGCTTTGGGAATAAATCCAAAACGAAAACTCTTGTGCTTGTCCCTGGGCGCCACTGAGTTTTAGACAATGCTGAAGTGTAAGGTCCATCTTCTTGACCTCAGCGAGGGCGAAGTCGCCATGATTGAAGCTGGTGGTACTCATTTCTTCAGTCAAGAAAAGCCAGATTTGTGCTTGGGATGAGGCTCCCCCGCTCGGAAGTTTGCTCGACGTGGTAGCCATTCTGTGCTAAGTAATCGAGTGTGGTTTGGAGAAGGCTCAAATGTACGGATTCCAGAGTAGAAAAGGTGTAGAGTTTGTGAGTATCGTCGGGGTTCTCAGACGAGTAGAGTTTGTGAATATCGTCGCGATTCTCAGACGAGGAGACGTGATCCTAGAGAGTCCCAAAATCAAGACCAAGGGTCACTCGAGAACTTTGAACGGAGGCGTTGAAGCGAAAGATTTAGGAGTTTGATGTTTCCCTGGTAGGTGCCTGGCAAACAACACTTCCTCCACTTTAGCGTGAATCTTAATTTTCTCCAGATTCTCACGGTTTACGGAGCCGCCTATCAGTCAACATCATCAACCATCTGCTGGCCAATTCAGCATGTACATTATTTTCCTTAATCATGATAGCTATCATAAGACGTATGGTGAATAGACTTACGGGAGCTCCAACGTGTGGGACTGCCATTCCTTGGCCGTCTGCAGCACCCTTACCGCCGGGGTTACAATCAACTCCAGCACAAGACTGGAAGGCCTAGTCGTCGTAGCAGGAACAATATGAATGAAGTTCGCGACCTCCCAAGTAATTGTCCAATACACATTATCGACTTCTGCGGCGGCGCTGCATTTCATCAAATTTCTTGGTCTAGATTGTTTGAGAGCGGTTGCTCATCGATCCGTTTCCATCGCCTCGGTCAGCGGCTCCCCGGGTTTGTGAGGTGGCTTCTCCTCTACGGGTGTCATATCCGCGTCCCCCTTAGACCCCGTGTCCATGCTTTCCCTCCTCAGCGGTCCAGCATCATGATGTTGAGATACCGTCGGTGTATTCGCCTGACTGCCTCCCCTCTGTCCATGGTAGTGAA
The DNA here is from genome assembly GCA_000732775.1 of Stachybotrys chlorohalonatus IBT 40285. Lineage (NCBI taxonomy): Eukaryota > Fungi > Ascomycota > Sordariomycetes > Hypocreales > Stachybotryaceae > Stachybotrys > Stachybotrys chlorohalonatus. Next base: position 71,224 of record KL660239.1, on the reverse strand, counting down.
TCACTTGGGGTCTCGCCTGGCCCGCCTGTATGCCAAGCTGCTCCGTGGGATAAGGGTTAAGGTCTTTGCTGGAAGTCGAGAATATTGACACAACCGGTTGATGGTAGCCGTTGGTGGGGTTGCTCGGCGTCGGAGGGTGACCGAACTGGCTGCTGTGCTCTGCCTGCGTTGGTGTGCCCACCTCGTTGGTCGGAGAAACGGGTCCCTCGATAAGGTGGCCGGTGAGGCTATTCATACCGCCTTCAATATCACGCAGCAGGCGCACATACTCTTCCGGTACCAGCCCACTTTCCTGTGACTTTGGGTCCTCGGCGACAAGCCAGCCTTGACCGTGGCGGTACGAGACCCATATGATTTGGCCCTCGACCAAGGGAAGCTCGTTCTCATTCTCCCTTTCAAAGTCGTACAGCGCGACCGCCTTCCCGTGGAATTCCTCGTCTGGCGAGGTAATGGTGAACTGATAATCTCTCGAGTAGCGCGACTGGTCTTCGTCCAAGTAGCCCGGCGACGATGGGGAGCTCGAACCTCCCGAACGATAGCCTTCAGCGTTGTCCCCTTGCGATTGTTGGGCGAAATGATACGCGCGGCTGTGGCGCGCCTGATCAGGCGGATATGTCACGAATTCCCCTCCAGGACCGTTGGCTTCGCCGCCGTGATTCACATAATAGCGCTCACTCCCATCCCCGCTAGTTCCGACATAGTAGCCCCTCTCGCCGTCATAGTTGGCAGGGTTCATGAAGTGTGCCCTTTGCTTGTCGTTTTCACGGCTAGATCTGCCCCTACCGCCGTGTACTGCCGAGGTAGACTTGTGCTTGCGATGGCGGGTAGCAACCACGGGACTTTGCAGGTCCTCGTCTTCGCTGTACGGAGGTCCGTCGCCCATCTGGATGGGAGGAATGTCGTGCCCCCGGTTGAAGCCGTCGGCCGTCCAGGAGTCCCATGGCATCTTCTGCTCCCAGGATGCAGGCGGATCCGAGAGCCTTCGATGCTCGCTACTTGGCGTGCCCTTGCTCGATGGCGGCCCCGAGGGATCGGGGATCGGGCCATAGTGCATAGGATGCGAAGCGGGATATGCGAAATCGCGCACAAGTGTGTATGAAAGACTCGACGGAAACGAGGGGGAGACGTGCGAGGCGGGCCGCGATCTCGAGGGAACGGATCCCACTGAGTAGGAGGAGAGTCTGGCAATCGAGGCGTGCGACATCGGACGAGCTTGCGCGGAGCGGCGGGATGGTGCTGGAGAGATGACTGGCGATAGCGTCGACTGGTTATGACTGCCCGGAGAGATTGACGCGACAAGAGGGGATGTGGCGGGAGAAGACGTTGTCGGCACCGCTGCCGTCATGCTCTCGGGTGCTGGCAAACAAAACAAAGCTGGTGGTTTTTAACCCGCCCTGACAGGAGGGGTCTTGGTTGCCCGCCAAAGCCGGGTCGCTGGGGCGCAAGTGAGGTGCCTGCCGCCGGAGGGTCGCAGGAGGGGTCAGAATTGTCGACAGAAAGGCTGATGCAGAGCGGGTGCCGGCAACGCCAGAGACGCAAATGAAGCAGAGCGGTGGTGATGTGGGTGAGCGTTGACGTTGGATTCTCGCCGATGTTAGTAGGGCATCGACGCCACAAAGGTCCTGATTGCCTGGAGTGCCGAGAGCAAAGCAAGGGTCGGGTAGCTCAGCCCTGGCGCGCGACAACCGGGTTGTAGAAAACGGGCCAAAATAGCCTCGCGAGGAGATTAGGCGACGGAGTTGAGCAAGGGCGAAAGAGTGTTCAAGAAGGAGAAGACGAACGACTGGGCCCGGGTCGGTCGCAATGGCGCGGGCAAGGTCAGGCAAGGCAAGACAAGGTAGATGAGAGTGGAAGATGATGGGAGGAGAATGACCAGAGGCTGGAGAATGGAGTGCTAACGTTGAGGTGGGCTCGCACTCGACGGGCTGTTGTTAGTGAGTAAGGTTCAAGGTGGGTAGGTAGGCACTGTAGTAGGTAGGCAAGTACAGCTGAGGTAGGCAAGCAGCCTCGGCGCCCAAGAGATGCCAAATTGTCAGGGATGGTGGCTGTGGGATTAGGCCGTTGGCGATGGAAGGAACGACCTCCACTTCGTTTATTGCACTTCAAAATAGCTAGCCATGAAATTCACCAATGCGTGCGCCCTTTCTGTTGCTGCTGCTGCCGCCGCCACCGCTGGATGCCCCTACATAAGCGCCGTGATACCCCGTGTCGCCGCCCGCCCTGCCTCCCGGGCGAAGATGTGGCTAGGGCATCAGCAAAACCAGTCACATTGGTTGGCCCGGAGCCTCGATGTGTTCAGCGGCTGGCTGCCTTCCCCGTTGTGGGCTCGGGGCCCGCGATCCATTCCTCGAGTTGATATGTTCCCCTGCAACTTCCAGGCCCCTCGAGCCGCTATTTAGCGATATTGCCATGTGGTCGAGTCCAGGGTTGCCATGTCTATGCAGGATCGATTTGTTTACTGGGCTAGCTGTAGTGCGGCAACGGCTTTGTACTTCGTACACGGCGGGCGGTGGCTTCAGGTTACGGATCATCCACCGATGGCACAGTGTTATGTTGTAGCTGGCCTAGGCATGTCCATGGCCCTCGACAGGACAATGGCAGCCATCATGCAGTTACTTTTCAGTGAAGGCCAACTACCTAGTGCTTGGATCGGAGGAGATGATGGAAGCCTTCTGTTGTTTCTTCGGCATAATGCTCTAAATCATCCCAATTCCCATCACTCACCGTTTCAACCCCACTTGAGCCGGATCGTCTAGGCGAAGCCAATACAAAGCGGATGAAGGTTTCATTTCGCTACGGCTCGCCCGCCTGAATTGCCTGCTGATCCGAGGCGCACGTATTCGTAGAAACGGTGATGCTTGAATGACCATGATTCACCTGGCAAGATTGCATGAGTAACTTTGGTGCCAGAGGACTGTTGACGTAGACACAGCTGGTGTATGCCTGGCACCCAGAACAGTGGTTGCAAGAGAGCCAAGAAAGCAGTGGAGTGCGCGCGCAGAATGCCAACCAACAATGAACCGAGATACAAGAGGGCACATTGCTGCGATGAATTGCCAGATTCGCCATATGTTGCATTTCGGACGCCTACTTGAACCACGGGACGGCAATATCGAACAACCTCGAAGGTCATCGTGGATCGCGCGACAGCTGGGGAGACGAGGATGACCTGGAGACTGCATTTGGGGATCGAAGCGGGGTTCTATTTTTAGGCACTTCAGATGGTCAAGGGAGGGAGGGGCTGCTTACCCGGCTGCAGCTATGATTGGTTCAAAAGGTGCATCGTTTGTTTCAGAATATGCGGGTGTCTACAAGCCAATCGCTACGGCCCAAGGGTTCTTGTGGTGGAATGTTGAGGTTGCTGTGGTCTAGATGACGCCAGCGACAAACCCTATAACTCGTTGTGGGAATTTATGCGGCCCTTTTCGTTCAAGGCTACCAATACACGTGGCGTGATGAAGGAGGAAGATGAAGATTCGTACAAGAAGAATTTAGCCTGTGGTTGTTGTTGAGCACGCAAACTTCATCATTGTGGCCAAAAAATGTGCCCGCCTGCCAAAGTGCTTGGATACCTTTTCGGGGCATAATCCCTAGCCTTCCAAAGCTTACATAGCGAGCCCCCACACATTCGTCCCGACAATAATCCGGCCTCCATGCTACCTACGACAACAAATCTTCCAACTTGGTAAAGCTTGCAAGCCTGACATTGTTTTACATCAAAACAAACATGTCCTTCTCCGTTTGAGACGGAGCTGTCCACCTGAGCATCGTCGCAGGGTACGAAGAACCGTGAATCAGAGGTAATATCCCCCCGCGTACGGGTTCAAGAACCGTCTTCCCTGATGATCACCATATTGGAGCTGTCTGAAATTTTTGTTGCTGAACAAACATAATACGCAAATATCTGAAAAAGCACAAACCTTTGTCTTGGTCTTTGAATAACTCATAAATTCCCCAAGCTGACCTTTCCGTGTCGGACTAGGACCAGAAGATGCAGACCACGTCGTGAATTTGGCCTTAGCTCCGCCCAAAACAGTTGTCATGATGGATGTTGCAAATGGATCGTCCGCCGCGTCCGCGCAAAACGGCGCTGGAGACGGCAATGGAGGCTACAAGCTCAAGTTTTGCACGGTCTGCGCCAGTAACAATAACAGGTATTATCAGAATCCGCTGGGCGTTGGAAATCACGAGCTGATGAGATCTAGATCTATGGAGGCGCATCTACGACTATCACAAGCCAACTACCCAGTCATCTCTTTCGGTACCGGTTCACTCGTGCGATTACCTGGTCCTACAATTACCCAGCCAAATGTCTACCAATTCAACAAGACCTCCTACGACAGCATGTACAAGGAGCTCGAGGTCAAGGATGCCAGACTGTACCGTGGAAACGGTATTCTGAACATGCTTGGAAGGAATAGAGATGTCAAATGGGGTCCAGAAAGGTGGCAGGATTGGCAGGTTGGCATCCCACGGCTACAACATGCTAAAGATAGGGGTAGTGATGGAACCGAAGGTGGCATCGTGGACGTCGTAATCACTTGCGAGGAACGTTGCTGGGACGCTGTAATCGACGACCTGCTTAACCGAGGATCACCGCTCAACCGCCCTGTACATGTCATCAACGTTGACATCAAGGATAACCACGAGGAGGCCGCCATTGGTGGCCAGGGCATTCTTGATTTGGCAAACTCGCTCAATGCCGCCGCGCAGGAGGAACGAGAAGCTATGGGTGCCGCTTCGTTTGACAGTGGCAGTGCCGGCGCTCGAGCAAGCTTTGACGAACGAGTACCGGAGATTCTAGCCGCCTGGCAGGAAAGATGGCCGAGGCTGCCGGCTACGTGGACCCTGGCATGGTTCTAAGCGTATCGGCTCTTATGACGATTCACGAGGCGTTGGGGTATTTGATTTTTGCTGCACGGAGGAAATGTGATACCAAATTAGTGCGCGGAAACGGGTCTGACTGCTCAGTCGCATTCGCTCGGACCCAGCATTAACACAACGTTGGAGAAATGATGCCTTAGAACCTCGATATGAATATAATGTGTCGAGACGGCTTCATAGACGTGGCCAAGCTTCACTCATACCAAGTGTTGCCGCATAGAGGATTTCACGAAATTCAAAGGACAATGCCACTAGTGTTGTCGACTTAGTTCTCACGAACACCCAAATCAGATCAAAAACTTTGATTGCCTTTGGTGGACCTTTTTTATCCTTGGATCATTGCATGCTGGCTTGGCTGTAGGATGCCGGGACCCATGTAGTAGCGGGACGAGAATCAAGCGAGGTGAAAGGACCACGTACAATTACTATGGACGCATGGGTTCGTTACATAAGGCGATGCTCTCACCTCTGCCCTTGAATGAAGACGGCTACCCTTGCCGAAGTCGAAGGGATTCGAAGCATCGACCAAGGCTCTAGAACGAGATGGACTTGAGTAGTCCATCTTGCCAAGGCCTTCGAAGGGGTTTAGTCTAGATCCCGAGGATCCGGCCGGATACATGGAATTTGGCGAAATGGGAATTTGACTTTGGACGAGGTATTAATGGAGATTGACTGACTTCGACGATGGGGTCTCGACTTGAGCTTCCACCATGGTTGAAGGAACGATCATGGGCACGACAGAAGCGACTGGCCAATGTTGGCGTCTTACTCGAGTCACTTGTCCCGTCTGCCGAATCACTGCCGAGAAGCTGGCTTCTGCTGGATCGAGGCAGCCCGTACCCAAGCAACGCCACCGATACGTGGACTGGGTACCATGAGGGGATGCCGGACTAGACCGTCGAAGACCGACCGAATCACATCTAAGAGGCCGCCGTCCCCCTTCTGCCTCTCCATCATGGTGCGCGCGCGACAAGGTGACAGCGGGCAGCTGGACCACGCCGCAGCACCCGCATAGCAAGGGGTTGCGTAGGGCCCTGCCTAGCGCATGGCTGGCGCTAGGCACGCAAAATGAGTTCTTTTGCCGTGAACCAATCAGCGCGAACCGTTCCTTCCAGGGATGAAGGTCCGGGGATGGGAGCATCGGCTCGAAGGGGGGTGATGGAGCTGAAATGAGAATCATCAGGGACTCCGCCGAGGGCGCGTCAAGGTATCGGTACCTGCCTTGTGCATTCCAGCTGTGACCAACAGTTCTGTCTTTGTTCTGTCTTGGATCTTGAGTACGTAGGGTGATGCCGAGACGGGAACTTGATGCCTCTGGTAGTGGCTTATACCTCAACTGGATGGGAGCCAAGAGATTGTCAAGTGGTCGATGGAGGTTGCAGGCCGGCTCAGATTAAGGTTCGCCATTGTCTGGATCGCTTGCTAGTCTGTACGCCGCTATCCCGGGGAGGCCACTCTCGGGGATACCTCAGTTAAGGAAGTACTCAATAAAAAGGAGGACCATGTGAGGTGCGCCCCGTCCACCCCATCGGCTTTAGATGCCAGCAACTTACCCTTGCTTACTGTGGTATATCTGCCTGCGAGCCCCTATCTAATCGGACGCCAAATCCACCGCTACTCGATCACGGTACCTTTTTCTCTTCAGAGTAGCCTCGTCCTGTGTGTAGATCCATCGTGCCCGAACAGCCGGCCATTGGCTGCTATCTTTTGTTCGAGACAGCTCATGCTTGATACTCGTCAACTTGTGCGAGCGATCTCGTCCTGTCGTCAGCCTTTTAGTGGCGGCTTCAAGAGATTGGCACCCCGATAAGGTCTGGCACCTGGGCAAGAGAGGCAGACAAGGGTCCATTTCCAGTGCTGGCAGCTCATTTCCGGTTGCCAGATCACAGGCCCGCAGGACCGCTGCCGCGCCGCCCCTTTTCTCATTGGGCCCGGTGATGGCTAGGGTACCTTAATATGTACGGTAAGGTCACCTGCCCACGAGTGCCATGATGTCTGGCGTCGCAGAGCTCGTCGTCATGTACGGACGCAATTCAACAGAATTGTACGACATGGCCATCGTACTTGGACCTTTAGAAACCCTGTCTCTAGCCATCGCCACCTTAGGTATGAAATTATTTCCCGCGATGAAAAACGTCGAGCATGATTTGATCTAGGAAAATGACGTGCCCGAAAAGGCTTAGTATAGGCGGCTGATGCGCCTGCAAGATGCAAGGTACAGATACTCGGTCCTACCCAGAGGGGGCAGCCTTGGGTGGCCTCACCCCTGTCCTCCACACACCTTGACGTTTCATTCCTCGTCTCCAACGCTGATTTCTCGTGCTAGTTGGTCGCAAAGCGAAGCCAGTCCAGAAGGATTGTTAGCATGATGTGCTCTAATGAGGGAGGGGAAACCACGAGAGCAGAAGGGCAGACGCCCATCTGGTAATTATGGTAAATTAAATCAGAGGTATCCGTACCCAAGGTCGAAAGGGCCCTCCCTGATCTGGCCCCCTTCTTGCCTTTGTGACAGCAGCCGTAAAGTAGGGACAAAGAAAGTCGGCGGAAGGCAGCTACCAGCCATCCAAATCTCTACTGTCTCGTCCCTCCATCGACCTCCCCTATTCCCCTATCCGTACCTCAGCCCACCAGAGACCGTCGCATGCCGCCGCCGTGCTTCAGAGTGCCAGCCCACTGCCGCGACGCCTAAAACCCCGGGCCAGCCACCGTCGTGTGGGGGATCGATCCAATTCCTGGACGAGGAGGCCGCATAATTCCTCCACCACCACCACCACAACCACCACCCTTTACCCTCGCGTGGCGCTGTCTCTTCTGTAAGACAGACAGCCAGCCAGTCAGCCCACAGCACCCTTAGCCGCTGTCTTCTTCTTTTCTTTGCCATCGATCATGAGCCTCAATGGTCCCAATGCTCCGCTCTCACCTATCTCTCTAGGCGGAAGCGAGTGGTCGGTTTCCAAATACCAGGGCCTCGACGACGGCCCCTATCTGAACAGCCGCCCGAACCTCATATCCCCTCCCAACTCGGGCGGTTCCAACGAGAATATGAGCATGAATGGCTTTCCCTCCGCGCCTAGAAGCGTCGCCGGCGGCCCTTCACCGCCTCCCTCGGTCGGAGCCCGTTCCAGCAATGGCACGAATATGTACTCGCGGAGTGGAAGCGATAGCGGCCGCAACAGCACTAGGAGCGACATGGACGAGTCCATCCTCATCGAGCATTACCGCGCGCTGAGAGCCTTCCTGCAGGCACGCGACCCCAACGCCAAAACACAACCCAACAAGGCTCGGGACAAGCTGCTGCGCCTTTCCTCGGTTCAATTTTTCGAATTGAGCACCGATGTCTACGACGAACTGATGCGCCGGCAGGCCGCCGCTCGAGCTCCCCCTAATATCCCCAATGGACCCCCGGCCTTCCTCATGCCCGAGAAGAACTTTCACCCAAAACGTAACCAGGCACGACAACGTCTGTCGTCGCTGGGTCCTCCACGCTTTCGGGATCTTGCCGCCGATGTTTTCCACGAGCTCGAGAGACGATTTCCTCGCTTCACCGCCGGCGAGATTCCTCGCGGTGGCAGCGCCACGTCAAACCGTAGCGGCCCAGGCGCCTTTGCACCTAGAGGACCAGGAGGGCCCATGGCCATGCGACGACCTTCGGACGCGAGCTCGATCCGCGCGCCACCCCCCTCCGACGTATACGGCGGACCGCAGTCTCCCGGCCTCCCACCCGGCGAATTCGGAAGCCGACCGATGCCGAAACAACTAAACCAAAATAACACAATTATCCCTAACAAAAGCACCATGGTCGAGGAAGACGATGGCCCGGATGAGGATGGGGATGCGTACTTGAGCAACGCTGACAGAGAGAGCAAGCGGAGCGCCGGTAGCGGTACAACATCGGAGGTATGTAGTGTTCGTGCTACCGCGGTAACGTGGCTAATTTGTGTGACAGGCGGACAAGAAACTCCTCGAGGACTACCAGTCACAAGTACGCGACTTGCGAGACAGGCTGGACGGCACGGAAAACGCTCTGAAGAAGAAAGAGGACGAGCTGGCCTCCGTTTTGGAAAATGAGCGGTCACGCGCCACGACTGCAAATCTTGAAAAGAGCCAATGGGAGGATCTACGACGTGAGCTCGAAGGGAAGGTGACAGAGGCGCAGAATCTCAATGATTCGATGGCACAAGAGCTGCAGCGGATGCGAGAGGATCATCAAGAGGAAACCACACAGCTCCGAAATCAAATTGATGAATTGCAACGGAGTTTAGCGGATCGAGATACCGCCGCGCTGCAACAAACTGCAGCTCTACAGCAGGCTACGGCAAATGCACCGACCAGAAACGCCAACCCAGAGCTTGAGCGGGAGAACGAAGAGCTGCGCATGGCACTGCAACAGCAGCAACAAGACACGGATCAGGTTCGCCGAGAGGCTCAAGAATTCTTACAGGAGATGCGGTTACTGTCGCAGCAGAGTACGTCGACATACGAGAGGCAACTGGGGTTGGAGAAAACGGCCGAGCAGCTGGAGCGTGAGATCCGTGAGTGGAGGAATCGATATGCGCGAGTCAAGACGCAGCTCGGGGACATGCGTGGGTCGTCTTTCAACCCGGCAACCGTGGATCCCAATGCGGCAATGTATCTTCGAGAAAAAGGCTTCGTGGAGGAGACTGGGCTCATCAAGGACGTCCATGTCACCAAGTTCCAGATCGCCATAGATGAGGTTCTCCAGCGAGCGAGGAGCGAGGCGCCCGAGAACGTGATCGAGGCCATGAAGCTGGTCGTGGCCAGTGTCCGGCGAATTACGAAAGACCTGGACGAGGCAACGCCACACGACGACGAGGTTGGCCAGCGACATGGCAAACTCAGGGCCAAGGTATCGGCTACCGCAAACGGGTTCATCACAGCCTCCAAAAACTTTGCATCTGGCGCCGGCATGTCCCCTGTCGCCCTACTCGACGCCGCGGCCTCTCACCTCAGCGCTGCCATCGTCGACCTTTTGCGTTCCGCGAAAATACGCCTGACTCCGGCAGCCGAGCTCGAGCGAGATGAGGAGGAGGACATTCTAAGCGCGGTTGGATCTACAAATGGCTTCTTCTCCCAGCACAACAGCGATGACTCCATTTCTCAAGCTTCCTTACCGCCACCGCCGCCTTTCCAAGGCCTGGGCGGCATGCGAGCCAGTGCAGATTCATCAGCCTATAGCCCTGTTGCTTCTCCCCGTGAGTCGCTGGAGCCCAAGCCATTGGCATTCGGAAACAGTACGGCGAACGGTATGGGTTACAGTAACTATCAGCCCATGACCAACGGGTACGGAATGCAGCCGAGAGGGCAACAGCTTGAGGATTTGAGGGTGAGTTTACCGTTTCATTCACCGACGCAATTCCAAGCAACAACTAACGTTTTGTAGATTCGCGTCTCCGATCAAGCTGCACTCTTGGTATCCGACATCCAAAATCTTGTGGGCTCCGTCCGCACGGATGCCAACATTGATCAGATTGCCAACGAAATCCGTTCCATCGACGCCATTGTTGGCCAGATTATTGCCGATACTCAAGCCAACGGTAACGGAAATTTAGTCGTACGCCTAGACGACTGCCGAGAGCGCCTTTTAGAGGCCAGCGATCGCGGCGAACAGCTGGCTCGGTCCGGCGGCAACCCCGGAGACAGAGACTGGCGCATGTGGGCGCAGACTCTGCCGCCGATCGCCTTTGAGATCAACCGGGAGACCAAGGAGCTGGTCCAGCGTCTGGACCAAATGGTCAATCCTGGTGCTGCCGATGACTTTTCATGATGACGTGTTGACGAACTGGGGGATCAAGAGGCCGTTCAAGCCTGAGATTCCTCGCAAATTTTGTAATTCTTAATATCAGTCGCTAGTCACCCATTTGCGACAGTTCCCTCTGGCTGTTTGGGGATGGAGGGAGGAGGCGGAGATGCGCTTGACACATGATACCCACGCGTTTGCATTGCCGCTTCACAGCCTCGCCTCTTGTCTTGGTGTCAGGCATGTTTGTACTAAATGCTTTTTCTCTTCATCCAACCTTGTCTTGTTTTGGAAGCGATTAGCAGGTGGACCGGTCTTTGGTATGCTCTACGGGTGAAGGATGGGGGGAGGTTGCATTGCTTGGGTAGAGAGGATACAAAGAGTAGTAGTGGCGTGGTGTATGTTAGGCATCGCCTTGAGCTTGCATTACTTATAGCATTGGCTCCGCGCCCAATGTTGAGAATGAAGATGGTTTACTGCACTGTTTGTACTGCTGGAGACTTCTGTATTATTGTGATAGAGAATCCTCTAGCAAAGGGACCCTACCGATGATCTAAATGTGCTCTATGATGTGGCTCCTCTGATTGGAGAGCTTCTATCTATTTTTATTTATTTATTTTACAGATGTATGTTGTGTTGCGTTGTACATATTACACGAAGCTGGTACGGAAGCCTCTATTCATCTGAACGAAAAGCTAGGCCCAAGGGTGCTCCTGGGCAGCAGGTAGCCGATCATGCCAGTCCCGAAGCTGCGCATGAGTGTCCACGTTTGAGGAAAGGTTTTGAAGCCGCGGCGTATGGTCCACCAAGTCGTGAAGCCAAGTATGGCAACTCCCGAGAAGCCGATGAACCACAAGTCCAGATTTTGGACTTTCCAGTATGGCATTCTGGCATCGGCAGTCTGGAGATGCATGGGGCGCAGCTCGGCGCCGTCGCGCAACCGTAGCTCCTGGTCGTACATGACCTCTTCGATAAGATCAGCGGCGTGGTGCTTCCGGTGGGAGGCTGCATGCGCGATGCGCTGCATGCGCGTGACGTTGCGGCGGATACTTCCGTCCTCGTCCAGGACGATGCGGTGGATAGCGTCGGATATGTCGGCGGAGGTGAATGTCGACTTGTCGAGGGACACGCCGACGCCAGCCTCCCGAAGCCGGACACTGTTGCAAAGCTGGTCGAAAAAATAGCCGATGATGATGACGGGGACGCCGTGGAATGTAGTTTCGTTCGCGCTGGAGCCGCCGCCGTGGGTGAGGAAGACTTTGGTGTTGGGGTGGGCGAGGATAGCGCGCTGCGGAGCGAATAGTGGCATGATGAGTTGCGCATCTTCATTGGCGAGAATGGACGACATGAGAGTTGGAGGACCACTACGCCGAATGTATGATAGTGTTTTGTCAAATTTGGCGCGTGGTTTTGCGGCGACGGACCAGATAACGCCATTGATGGAGTGGTCGTCGAGACAGTGGATGATAGCACGCATGATCTTGTCGAGGTCTTCAGACGGGAGGGCGACATGCGTACCAAATGATATATACATTGTACGGTCGTGGTTCGAAAGGAAATCCGCCAGGGTATCGTCAAGCGGGGGGTATACATCGCTGAGGATTGGACCGACTGCAGCCAGAAGGGGTGGTAGCTGCTTCGGAACCTCCAAGCCAAAAAAGGAGTTGACTAGAACAAGGTAATTCGGTGACGCTTGCGGCTCTTGAAAGTGATATACGCCAGAGTCCGCCCGTAGTCTTCTTGTCCACAGAGCCCAAGAAACTAGGCCTGGCACACCGCGAAGGACCACGAGCTCATTCCTAATCCTGGAAAGCAAAGATGCATTCTCCGAAGTCAACGTGACGTCTACTTGGAAGCCGGGCTGGCCCGGCACATAAGAAGCCTGGGCCATGAAGTAAGGCATCTGCGGCCACACGACCGCAATCTGAATGTTGAAGTCATGCAGCATGTCCCGAGCTGCAGCCTCGGCAAAGAAGTCCGCGACGATAAAGTCCGGACGAGTCGTAGGATCATCGCAAATACGGCGCAAACGGCGATACGTCTCCGTCCAGGCGGCGTCGTAGAGGCGCCGCAGCTGCATCATGGGGCCCATGCCATGATCAGGGCGCCAGACGCGCATGCACTCGTAGTGAGCCTCGGTGGCATCGTCAGGCACAGGGGGTCCGACGTCGTGGATGAGGGAGATGAAGGGGTAGGCGTCGGCCCAGCAGGCCTGGCCGGTGTTTGTGGCGAAGCGGATGTCGTGGCCTCGAGAAGCGAGGACAACACCCAGCTCTAAAACAGGAACTGCGGCGTTGTGTTAAGGAGAATGCGCTTTTGAGGAGGAGGGTGGGTGGACTTGCTAGCATGTGTGAAGCCGCCGGTGGTGGCTAGAAGAAGGATCCGGCGCGGTGGATGAACGTTGTCCATGGCGGCAAGAGAGTATGAAACCAGAGTGAAGGCAAGCCGAGACGGTGCTGGACGATCAAATCCATGATCACTCTCACCAATAATCAGACATGGTTGGCGGTCGCAAAATAAGATCCAATGTTTGATGTTCAAGTCAAGACTCTGAAGCACTACCGTGACCTAGTAATGAGCGAACTAGGACGATTTAAACGAATCAATAGTCCAAGGGTTTCTATATGACGATGAGAACAATCTGTGAAGCATGCCACAGTATGCGAGAAGGCCAAACCCAAAGCGAGACGTGTCGTTGACTCAATTCGGCACGTGACCGAACGTGTAATATTACATGACATCGTGGACTCTGGGAACAACGTTGCCTGAACCCTGGTGTCTAAACCTAGGCAAGGGGAAAATTCCAGAAGGAAAGGTAAATTGGGCGCCGTGGGCTTGGCCCTTTTGGAACGATTCAAGGGTGCACCCCTGCCATGGCATCTAGATCGGGTGGATAAGTTGCTGGCTAAAAGGCTGCTGGCGAGCCTTCCATGGGCCTTCCAGAACACTGCAACCACCATTGGCAGGCAGGCATCAGTTACGTTGGATGGAGTGCGAAGACACGGGCGGATGGGATGGGTTCTTGTTTATCTAGGCTGTACTTGGTTGCACTTGGTTGGACAGAAAAGGACCGGCACGTTTGTTCAGTTGTGACGGCGTGGAGATCTCCTCGTTGCCATGCTTGCTGTATACGCCTAACGCAAACACACCACATCAGTGGCGGGTTACAGCTCTAAACTCTTGCAAACTGCTTCCCCCCAGGCGGCAGCTCGTTTGGTCTTATCGAAACGTCCAGCAGGCACCCGATCGCGGCAGGGGAGCTGCCCCAGGTCAATCTAGTGCAAGCTTGCGGCTGGGGCCACTTCCCCAAGTGTATGCAGGTCGACCATCGGCTTGTGTCCTGGAAGGAAAGCGAGGGCTTAATAGCAGACCACAAACAGACATCCTTGCACAAGTCTCTTTCATCGGGGCGCATGTGCCCTGGCCTTTTCCGCTGAAGGAAGGTGACTTCCCGTGGTTTTGCCTGCGACAGCTGCAGTCGCTGTCCGCTCGGAAGCGCACCATGTACTGTTAAGGGAAGTACCATCCGCGTCTGTTCACAGCGACGACGCCACAAGAAGGGTTCATGAAGCCAATCGATATGCATATTAAGCACAGCGAGTTTAAGTCAGTTGCCCCAGGGACGTCTGGTCGCAGTCCAATTGAACACGACGTGTTTTCCTCTCCTGTCCAGGGGCTGTGTTCGTGGTCAATACCTGCTGTGCCTTGCCGCTGCGTGCTAAACACCAAACCACAGTTGTCCTTCTGAAAGGCCGCGCTTGCCTAAACCCGACAGTACAACAGCCTGAGGTTTCTTTACCTAAAACTTTGCGGACTGGTAGCCCTAGTACAAAGTATCCACGACTGGCACATAAGTTCCCGCACGCCCAAAATTCTCTAGCCGAGCGACTGCCCTTCCACTGGCTGATTGTTGTCCTGGAGGCAGGTACTTCCTTCCCTCAGTCAAAATGCGCCCGAGCCTGCGTGACGCTACTGAAACCTTGCTGGTGAGAAGTTGGCCTCTTTCCCACTCTGGATGGCCTCAGCAATCCCGCCTTTTCCCTTCCCTCTGGCTACATAGCAGCCGTTCGGACAACAAACCCATCGCATTGTTGGAGGTCAATCCCCCGCACGGCTTGCCGATTACTCGCTGTGACGCCCGCCAAGACCCCTTGCTAGTTCAGCCAAACAGGGGCGCCAGATCCCAGCCCTACCGGCCGACGCCTGACGTCCTTGAAGGACCCGGTTCCCCTGACCCCTGTTCCAACTTCCGACCCCCGACCTCCGGTCTCCAGTCGACGACGTTCACGGAGACATCCTGCATGCCTGGACGCGGACGCTCGCCATCCCCATCCGACAAAGAAATATCATACGTCTGTTGCGTTCGTGGCAAGCCTCTGTTCGCTGGCCCACAGGAGCAGAGCAGGCACACAAACAGGCTCCCGACGTCGGCCAAGAATTTGAGATATAAATTGGCCGCCCACCTGCGTCGCCGCCAACATGGCCGCTGTCGTCGGCCAAGGCGACTCGCAACGGGCTACTTTCGGGTTGCTCAAATCTGAGAGCATGACCAAACAGAACAACTCTTTCATTCCAGGCCTTTCCAACCCACACAGCCATTCCAGCGCCTTGAAGTCGGAATTTGCCACCGCAGCGCCCTTCACCACTGATACCACTCCGCGCAGCCGTTCTTCGTCCAATTCTCGAGGCTCGCCTGTCAAAGAAACCAAGCCATCTTTCAAGCAGCACCCGGAATCTCTGTCTTCTAACAGCTCAACCCGCAGAGCAGAGGGGTCTCGAGCATTCGGGGAAATGAGTGGTCCACCTCCGGCCCCGGGCGGCGATCTCCCGGTCCCGTTACCCGGCCCCGATGCCCCGAACCAGGCTTATTTACCCTCAGTCCTCCCAGTCTTACGCCCTGCACACCTTGCTGTGCTTGATGAGCGCTCCTCCGAAATATCTTCGCCACTATCAAGTCCAACATCCCTCCATGACGGAGGCATCAGGTCTGATATTGCATTTGACTATGATGGACCTGATGAGCATAGGCTGCTACGACTCAAGCCGACAGCCTCCCAGTGGAGAGATTTTGCTTCCATTCTATCATTCGCAAGGCAACACGGGGCGGAGAGCGACGGATGTTTCAAGGCCGTGATTCCCTTGGAGCTCCTGCCCGATGCACTACCAGAGAGGAGCTCTGAGAAAGCCCCTGCCAATGCATACAAAATCCAGCAGATCAAGCGCAACGGCTTCTGGAGAGTCAGCACAGTACCATCAGAGGGCACTTTTGCAGCAACTGGAGAGCCAGAGTCCTCGGACGTCCTTGAGCCGGTAGACGTGGAAATCAAGAAGCTCAAGAAGATTTTCAACAAGAATAAAGACAAGCAGCTGCGGAGCGTCCGATACCGAGTGGACATTCCTGCCTGGACCCCGAAACAAAGAGAGCTGGCTGGTGTTCCCACGGATAGTCCTATTCATCCTTTGAAAGGAGACAAGCTTGACCAGACAAAGGCCATCATACCTGGGATTCACACACCATACGTATACGAATCCGCTTCCTACTTTGGAGCCACATTTCAAATCCACGCCGAGGATTTCCGTTTGGCGTCGCTGAATCACCTGTACAGGGGCCGCAAGATTTGGATTGTGGTCCCTTGCACTGCTGTCGACATTGCGGAAGAGGCTTTGGGGCGTAAGAAGAAGTGCTCCCAATTCATGCGACACCGCGCCGAGTTCTTTTTCCCGGAAAAGCTGGAAAAGCTCGGCATTCCGTTCCGAATCGTGGATCAGCGCCCCGGGGAGACAATTGTTATTCTGCCTGACGCATACCACGAGGGCTTCAGCACCGGCTACACGATTGCCGAGGCCAAGAACTACGCCGAGTCGGACTGGTCTATAGAGAAGTACCAGGCTTGTGACCACAGCTGCCAGCTTGTCACGGCCATTCCAGCAGAGTACATGCGACTGCTTCGGGATGGCGAGCAGCGGCTCGACCTGTGCGCTCGCTACAGCGAAGATGAACTAGGCCACTCCCCCAAACGTCACCGGGATGAAACGGACGACGGGGACGAGACGGACAATGGACCACTGTCGAAGCGTAGCAGAGACTAAAGGCGTTTTGGGTGGTTACACTACTTGAGTCGTTATGGGCAGCTTGTTTTTTTTTTTTTTTTTTTTTTTTTGGGAATCGGGATGATATGGGATGAGAAAATCTTGACTGGCGGCGTCTCTTGGGTGTTATTGATGCGGCTTTCGGATACCCTATTGCATGGCCTGGCCATTTACGGGTGGCGTGGCAAGGTGCATAGATTGAGGCACACGCGAGGGATATCATGGGTGGGTTTGTTTGGGCTTGGCTTTTTCCTTTTCCGTCACTTTTCATGTCGTCTCCTTGACTTTTGTTTGCGGCTGCGTGTATGGGCGTAGATGATCAAGGCACATAGCACTCCAACGTGTTGTTGAGAGGCACATACAGAATCATGGCTGAATGAGCAAAGGGTTGAATGTCTACCAGTCTCTGGTGTTGTCGTCATTATCTGCATGATGAGTTCGTTCTAGATCTAAACATTAAAATATCCCGTGCTCCAATGTCAATCAGTACACCCAATATATCTTATCTTTCTTCTGTTTCCAAGCCGTACACTGTCCAATTGAGCATGTTGGTCATTTGCGTATGAAGGCTTACACCCTTGAACCGCGGATGGCTGCTTAATATTCTCGTTCGGCGCGTCTCTGCTCGTTTTGCCTATCCACCTCGTCCCGGAAGGCATTCCGTCCTCCAAGCGTTCCAGTCTGGGAGAAGGAACCCACAACCGGACTGCCAGCCAGGCTACCTAGGTCGCTGTCACGACGAATTCGCGGCACGGAGCTAGGGTTGTCGTGATACTCGGGTATTGGGGGACTTGCCCGATCCGTCAGCTGGATGGCGCCGTCCTTGTGGGCGCGGCGGAACATGCGACGGGTACGGCTGCTGTCGTAGCCGTTACGCTTTCGGCCCATGACATTGCCAAGTCCAATGCGGCGGGTACGGCGGTTGTAGAGGAACAAACCACCAATGACGAGGACCAAAGCGCCAAAACCAATGGGAAGGCCGATGATCAGGGACTCGCGGCTCGCGCCGGGCGAATGGCGGACGGGGGGGAGGCCAGGCTGCATGAAGGCGACGGGGAGGGCGGCGGTGGTGTTTTTCTCGTTGCTGCCGCTGATGCTGCTGACGAGGCTAATGGAGACGTTGGTCATGGTGTGGCCGGGCGTGGTGTCCTTTAGGTAGCTGGTGGTAAGGTCGAGGGTCCAGAAGCCCCAGGCGGCGGGGACGCGGTTGTAGGTGTCGAGGTGCAACCAGCCCCAGTTGGAGGGGTTGCGATCCGTGTGGTTGAACCAGTCGAGGCGGATGGCGACTTCAACGGTGGAGTTGTTGGGGATGTCGGTAGTGTTGAAGTAATCGGGGTCCCAGGTAACTATCAATTTCTCGTCAGCGTCTTGCGGCTCCACCACCATGATGCATTTTCTTTTTGGTATTTTCGTGGACCTACTGTAGTATGTGTGGCCCGTAAGCAGGGTCGTGTTATGCGAGGGCCGGCAAATCGGCGCAAACTCGCCGTCCATGTTCCGGCAACGTGAAAAGGCACCCTCGCCACTGCGGCGGGCGGCCGTGGGGTTCGGCGGCAAGCCGGTGCTGGTGGTGACCTTGGCGTACGAGGTCCAGGTGAAGACGGAGGCGGTGAGCTGCTCGGGGGCGCCGTCGACGGCCGAGGGCGTGCCGCTGACGGTGGTCATGGACGGGGTGTAGGTGGCGACGGGTT
This sequence comes from Stachybotrys chlorohalonatus IBT 40285, assembly GCA_000732775.1. NCBI lineage: Eukaryota > Fungi > Ascomycota > Sordariomycetes > Hypocreales > Stachybotryaceae > Stachybotrys > Stachybotrys chlorohalonatus. Next base: position 52,801 of record KL660239.1, on the reverse strand, counting down.
GGGCCTCGTCGTTGACAGAGACCCAGGGCGAGAGGCCGTCGACGAGCTCGCCGTCTCGCCGGAGCAAGGTGGGGGGCTCGGGGGCGTCGGTGGGAGCTGGGATGGCGGAGGCACGGCGGAGGAGGAGGGCGAGGCCCCCGAGGAGGAGGGACGTGTGCATGGTGAGGATGCGGAGGGGGGGACGAATCGAGGTTTGCTCCAAGGTGGTGATGGTGTTGAGCGCGTGCGAGGTCGATTCGCGATGTGCTTCGTGGCGGCAAAACCCCACCAATTGGCACGTACAAGGCCCTTTCAAGACCCTCTAGAGCGAATGAATAAGAAGAACAATGAAGAATAAACGAGAGACAAGAAGATGAAAAGGAGGGATGTTTAGCCCTTGGCTTGATGTCGGCGCGAGGCCTTTTCCACTACCCTAGCTAGGGAGATTTAAATTCTGGGATATGCAAAACGGGGAGTACCGGTAATTGGGGAGCGCGCCATCACCCCTGCGTGTCGATAAGTGGACACGAGCAATGGAGATGGTGTACTTGAGCCGTCAGCAGAGCTTGGGTGGAGGAGGAGGTA